>OVBJ01000729.1:0-43794 GCA_900406535.1 Noccaea bulbosa | reverse complement strand
ATCCTTACAAAAAGTTTTAAAAGAAGAACTAAAGGAAGATTATGCGTTACAGGATTTAAAATTTGCATTAGGGATTCCTGGAAAAGAAACCTTAAAAAAATTAAATGTTAAAAATATAGATGTTGTTCATCCTAAATGGGCCAAATCTGTACTAAATTTTTCTCATGAAGTCTCCGTGTTTGAAGAATTAGAAAGCATTATTAAAGAGTTATCTTTTAGTAAATTAAAGCTTGGTATTGTTACATCAAAAACTAAGCAAGAATTAATAGATGAGTTCGAGCCATTTGATCTAAGCGGTCATTTTGAACGTATAATTTGTGCGTGTGATACCGATAAACACAAACCACACCCTGAACCATTATTAGCTTGTTTGAAACAATTAGATGTTCCTAATAATGAGTCAGTATACATCGGAGACTCTATATACGATATGCAATGTGCGAAAAGTGCTGGTGTTAAATTCGCACTCGCTTTATGGGGTTCAAAGACAAAAGAAGGTTTTGAAAAAGCTGATTATGTATTAAATACACCAAAAGATATTTTAAATTTAATTTAACCAAGCTCGAGTCTAATAAAGAAATTAAGTTACTCACTAAAAAGTCGATTTCTTAACGTACAGGAAATCGACTTTTTATTTATAGGATTAGCGAAAGAAATTCGGTTATTGTTGGTACTATCTTTCAGTGAAGGTTTTATTGATATTCTAGTTTTTTTAGCATAAAAACACCTTAACTCTAGTTACCTTTATGCTTCTTATTAAAATTTCCGGCAAGTTTATAGGTTAATAATTAACTTACGGCTATTTTATAGGGGTCACCATGCATGCCCAGCAATGCTTCTTTTTTTGGGAGATAGCAAAGAAGGATTATATATATATTACTATACCGAACCCGTATAAATATCGGTTCTGTTGCAAAGTTTGAAAAAAATGAGCAGGTTGGTAAATGAGGGACAAAGTTTAAGAATTAGCTAATAATTGTTGAAGTTCATTGTACGTCGAAAAGGTGGAGTCTCTTTGAATACTTAGCCTTTGTTTATATAGAGCCTGAATGGTTTCAATACCTTTTATCGTACGTGAAGCATGACGAAGATTTTGAAACCCTGCAGATTTGGCAAAACGTCTCGTTACATGCCTATAATCTTGTTCAATTAGATTGTTTAAATGCTTGATTGTACAATGGATTGTAGTTTGATAAGATCTCAATCCTAACATCAAACGAACTCTCATTTTAATAAAACAATAAAAATCTTCTTTCCTGTTTTTCTCTCTATTTTTTGGTTGCTTACATTAGAAATGCTCAACTGTATAATGACTCATGTTAAACTTACAAATAGACATGCTAATAACCTTTCATACTAATTATTCCTTTCTTTATGCTGGAATACTTAATAGAAAACCTAAGTAATAAGGTTGTTCCACATTTACAAAAAAAATAATTAACTATAAGATGAAATAGGCTACATAGAGGAGGGTTATATGTTACATACAAAAAGATGGAGATTTTTTGCGGTTCTTTCTATTGTAGGTTTGATTTTACTAATTTTATTAAAAATCAACTTCATTTCAATTACTATCGCAACTTCTTCAGCTGAAAGAGGAAAGATTTTTGATCAAAATGGTGTAATACTAGCTACAAATAAGAAAGTTAAGTCTCTATATTGCACTTCTAATGATGAAAAGCTATCGAAACAAGATATATCAAACACATTAGCTTTTTTTAATCAATTTTCAAGCGAGTTTCAACATGATATTTCTACAGAGAACATAAAATCTCAATTACAACAATCTTGTAAAAAGCAGACTATGAATGATATACCGTTATACTCTGATATAACTGAGAATGAACTTGCATTCATAAACAAAAACAAACCCAATAATGTAATAATTAAAGATGAATGGATTCGATATTATCCTAAACACGAAATTGGTTCACAGGTAATTGGGTATGTAGAAAATGACCTTAATTCAAAGCATATGGCTGTTGGAAAAAGCGGGATTGAGCTGCAATATGAAAATGATTTAAAAGGAAAACCAGGTAAAACTCTTATTTTTAAATTGAATAATAAAAAGTTCTTATGGAACATTCAAAACGTACAAAAAGGTAAAGATGTACGGCTAGCTTTAGACTCTGAGTTGCAGCAAAAGGCAGAAGAAGCATTAAGATCGCAAATTAAGAAAACACCTGATGCTAAAGCTGGTTATGCTGTAGTGAGCGATGCAAAAACTGGCGCGATTTTAACTATGGTCAACTCGGCAGTTTTTGATCCAAATATATTAAATACACATGTATCTTCTAGAAAAGAAAATATTAAATCTCTTTCGCAAAATAAAGCAATTCAAAAATTAAAGTATGGTGAATCTTATGTAAATATGGCTTCTACTATAAAACCACTTACTATTTTAATTGGATTAAACGAAAAGCTTTTCCAACCCGAAGATACTTATTTAGATAAAGGTACTTTTCAGTATGATAGTCAAAATAACATTACGAATGCGCCTGGAACACCAACAGGGGAGATTACACCGAGGCAGGCTATCATTAATTCATCTAACACATTTATGACAGCAAAAGTAGCTCTGCCCTTATTCAACCAAAATAATGGAAATATAGAAAAAGTGGCCCATATATGGACAGATTATTTAATGCAATTCGGCCTACGTTCTAAAACCGGGATTGATTTGCCCTTTGAAGAAGACGGACAATATGAATTTCAGCCATCTAATAAATTTGAAAATGGGATTTCAGCTTTATTAAATGCCTCTTGGGGAGGAAATGAAGTGCATACTCCTCTTCAACTCGCTCAATATGCAGCAACTTTGGCAAGTAAAGGCGACAAATATAAACCTCAAATCGTAAGTGCGATTATTGGTCAAGATGGTAAGGAAACCAAAAAGTTTGAACCCATTTTAGAAAGTTCAAATCGTTACCCGATGAACTTTTGGAGTGTCGTGCACGGTGGAATGAGTCAAAATATAGAGGAGATTAAAAATTTACCCTTTCATGTCGCAGGTAAAACGGGTAGTACAGGTTCTCCGAATAAGCAAGAAAGAATGATAAATCATTCTCTTTTCATTGCATATGCTCCTACCGAAGATCCACAAATCGCCATTTCTGTCGTTATTCCTGGTAGTAATCCAGAAAAAAACATCGCTGCTCTCGTTACATCAGAAATTTTAGAGTCCTGGCATACACTTCAAAAAGAAAATAATAACAAAGAGGAAGGTTCATTAAAGTGAACCTTCCTCTTTTACCATATAGAATCTACACCTATTATTTTCCATACACCTTCATGATCCTTTTCGAACAAGAATGAATATTTAATATCCGTTAAAACATACTCTTTTTGTACATACCCAGTATTGCCGTTAAATGTCGATATTTTTATATATCCATCATTCTGCACTTTTTCTGGAATCCAAGCTTTTACCACCTCATTAGATACTTCATATAAAACTTGTGATTCTCGTTTTGGTTCAGCTAAAATTTTCGTTTTATTTCCAGTAACAGTTACATATATAAAATGTTCTCGCTTTGATTGGTTACTGTCTGTCATTCCACTTGGTACTTTATATACCTTTTTTGTATCATTTGCAAATTCTCCCCCCATTGTAAGAGCGACTTGCAACTCATGAAACAAATCTTCATCAAATTTCAATTCATCCTTCTTATAACTCTTCCCTTTAAATAGAACTTCATCATTTAACGCTTTGTACAAGTCATTTTCATTTTTTGAATTTGTACTTCGAGATAAATCATTCATAAACTGTTTTAATGATAGCTCTTGAGCAGACTCATCTTTTGTTTTCAGCTTAATTTGTGTACTACTTTGTACCGGCGATTTATTATCATCAAGCCCAGGTTGTTGAACAATAAAAAATAACATTGTACAAACCAACACAACTACAATGGGCAATGCTTTTTTACGAGATGGTTTCTTATATGTTATAGAATCTACTTCACTATTTAGGTATATAGATTGCTTTATTCTATAAATAAATTCTTCTTCATCTTTCCGATGCCCCATTGGGCCGTTTTTTATTTTACTATACCAGTCAGGATTATTTTTACTGTTCATCACTTCTACCCTCCCCTATTAATTTTGAAACTTTACTTCTCGCTCGGCTTAATCTAGATTTGACTGTTCCAATTGATACACCTAATGTTTCAGCCATTTCTTCATAAGATAATCCATATTTCGCGTCCAATATTAGTATTTCACGGTATTTTTTAGGTAGTTTTAATACTACATCCCACACTTCATTCATTTCCTCTTGCTTAAAAAATTCTTGTTCTGCCGATGGAGATTGTTTATCGTCACTAAAAAATCCCATTAAAGATATCCTTTTAAAATAAGCGGATTTCAAATAGTTTATTGCCGTATTTCTTGTGATTTTTAATATCCACGTTTTAATAGATGACTCCTTTCGAAACAAGTGCCAATGTTTAAAAACCTTTATAAAGACATCTTGTGTGATGTCATCTGATAAATGTGGATCTTTCGTAATAATAAATGAATAATTCCATACATCTTGCCAATAGTCTTTTATAACATAGTCCAGCTCATCATGATTACATTTTTCAATAAACTTTTGTTCCATTTCCATACCTCAAACTTATTTGAATCAACATAAAACTTCCCTCACTTTTATTATGGTTTCAATATATAGACATGACACAAGTTTTATTTGTTCCCTTGTTTATTTTTTTATATTACCGTTGCAATTAACGCCAATGGACAGTATAAAGTACACACTATGAATAGATATAAAGACTAATTTAATTAAAGACAAGAAAATCATTGAAATAAGCTGACGCGTTATGATTTTCATTCGTTCTCTTCCCCACTCACTTTTCGAGATAAATGGTTTATGATTGCATAGAAAGATAAGAAAAAAGACGCTATCATTTCTCATACCATGATTATGCGTTGGGGTTCATCAGTATGGCCCTGAATTGGACAAACCAATTCGTCCATCAATTGTTGGAACTTGTAGCATAAGATATGATTCCGTTAGGAATATATATGCTTTATTCTCTTTTACTTTATTTTTGCATCAGAAGATTTTCCATATATATTCGATAGATTTTACAAAACAAAAAATTCTAATAAAGAATGGTCCATTGGAATTGGCTTAGCACTAGCAAAATCAATTATCGAAGCTCATCATGGATTTATTACAGTAGAAAGCCAAAAACACTCATTCATAAAAGTTATTGTAAAATCCTAACCTTTGAGTATAATTTTTAAAAATTAATCATTTGTTGAAAAAAAGAAATTCGATTAATTTATCATAAATAACTATAGAGAGAAAAATTTTTCGGTTTGGGGGTAATTAAAAATCTTAGCTTGATGGCGATGTTGCGAGACCCCTAATACTCTTTAATTCTTAAAAAAACCTGTAAAACAAAAAAAGAACCAGGCTATTTTTGCCCAGTTCTTATTTTGTTAGATCTCTCAATTTGATTATCTTATTTTACATCTTCTTTAGGAGTTGCTGGTTCTGCATCTTTCGGAATTTCACTTTTATCAATTTCTTTATGTGTCATATTTCCGCTTTTATCTGCAACAACAACTTGTAATTTTTCATCCGTTTTTACATCTTCTGCACCTACTGCACCTCCCGCTAATAATCCTGTACTTAAAAGTGTCCCTGCTAATAATGTTTTAATCATTTTTCATTACCTCCTGTTTATTTGTAATATTTATCAAAAAAGTATCTAGAGTTAATGTTTTAGTCATTATCTTTATCTACTTGCTTTTTGATTACATTTAGCATAAGACAAGAATCTATAGTTGATATAGACTGTATCTGGAGATTATATAAAAAAATAGATAATCAGTTGCATATCCTAATGGGTATTTAGACAAGATTGAAACTTTATATGAGTTTGATAATTGAGTTACCTTTTGTTTTTGAGCGTGAGGTTTATTACTGGGATGAAGCCTATTGAGGAGCTAACCCTTTCAATACACTTTTCAACTAAATATTTTTCTTCATTGTTTGCATTCTCTGCTGCGTCAGTTTTGTTTTCCTAACTTACTGTTTCAGTCTTAACTTGAATTTTTTCCTTATAATTACAAAAAGGATATACTAAACATTTAACTGCTAGTAAAATATTTCCTTTTATTATTCTATAATGATAATAATTAATGAGTCAAAGTGATTTTGCGAAAATTATATAAAACAGGCATAATTTATTAGTTGCTTGGCAAGTTATACTTGTTACCACTACTAAAGAATCTCTCATTGTAGTACCCTCTACTATCTTTACAGGAGTATCAACACGTCTTCATCTATCTACTGATGTCATTAATTCATTTCTCTTTCGCATGCCGCTATGTCGCCTTCAATTTTGCTTCTTTTTCGTTTCTTACGTTCTTCCATATCCACGTCGGAAAGACGATTTCTGATTAATTTTTATCTATATAGGATTTCACTCCTTATTTACCGAGAGAAAATTTATGATATAATAAAGTTAGCTAATTTTAGGGAATATTTTCTCTACAGCGCTCCTTGCCATCGAGCGTTTTTTTACTTTTCAATAGCTAACTTTCTGAAAAGCTGTTAAAATTCAGTTACCGATATGTGTAACAACTGGCCTGTGCTTCTGTACGGGCTTTTTTGATGCTAGTTTTTAGCTAACAAACGCATTCCCCTCACTTCACACATCGGAATATCCAAAACAGTTGTATTGTTGGTGACACCTACCGTTTTAGGTTCTATTAATTAACCGAATAATAAAATAATACAAAACTTGTCTATATTCAAATGAATAATAATATAGTTTTTAACTTTTTTATTTATTGATTCACAATATAAAAAAGAGAACCCTTATAATAAGGATTCTGCAACAGGAAATAACAAAATATAAACCATAAAAAGAATTACTTATATTATAGTTTTCATTGGGTACCCCCACACCTTCATCAAGCTAAGGTTTGAATAGACTCCTAGATGAAAATCTTCTTTCTCTACAGATAGTTACTCAGAGAAGTCAGCTCATTTTTTCGTTTTGGGGTAATTCTGAATTCTTAAGTTATGGGATATGCCATCAGACAGCTATGTCAATGGATTCCATAATGCCAAAGCGAATATCCAATTTGGGTCACCATTTCCTTGATGATTTTGAACCGCTTCATACACTTTCCCTTGATGTTCTACTTTATCTCCCTTTGTATATGCCTTCCTCGAATCCCATTTTTCATAAGATACATTTTGATCTTTTGTTTTTACCAGAAGAATGTTACTTTGAATTGATGTATTTCCAGCTGCATCTACAGCCTTCACTGCATATTTATATTCCTTATTAGCTGTTAAGTTTTGATCAGTAAATGTCGTTCCTTGTACCGTTTGAATCAATTGTCCATCGCGTAGTACCTGATATTCTTTTATACCTACATTATCTGTAGAAGGATTCCATTTTAGCTCTACACTGTTAGAAGTAAGGTTACTTGCATATAATCCTTGTGGCTGTGTGGGAGCTTCTGTATCTGGTTTCGGATTAACAATGTTATCTACTTTCTTCAATCCCTCTTTTGTAATCTCATAGACTGCTTTATTCCCAAAGCTTTCCTGAATGTTCTTTTCCATATTTTTGATAATAGCTCTGTTCGCACCTTCTAAATGTGTGAATTCAATAAAGTCGCCTACTTTTACCGAAACTTTGGCTTGCTCAGCATTTTGTTGATTTTTCCCATTAACTTCCTTATTATATACCACTTTACCTGATGTGTTTTGCACTTTAATACTTGCATATGTACTATCAAAGTAGTTATGTGGTACACCTGCTTTTAGATCAATTTGCATTTCTTCTGTTGATTTATTTAAATTTACTTTTGCGAATTCAAAATCTCCAATCCCTTTCAGTGACCATGAAAACTGTTTTCCTTCCAAGATATCATCTGCATTTGGTACATGGCTTTTTATTTGAGTAAGAAGATCCTTCAACGGTCGCTGTTCATTCGCAAAAGCAGAAATGATACTGTTATTTAATTCTCTCCACTCAGCATCTGTTACATTTGGATTTTGTAACATAAGAGAAACGTAATCTTCCCATACTAAAAAATTGATTGGTAAAATATTGGTGGATATTTTATAAATTGCAATTTTATTATCTGCTGAAGTCATCGCTTTCGCTAACCAGCGTAATCGCTCTGATTGATCTAGTTTTACTGGGTCACGTTCAGCATTTTCAAATAGTAGCATATACGGCACTTGATTTGTAGGGCTATTATCTGACCAAGGAATAACAGTTGCATCATGACGGCTCGATCCACCCCATCCAGATATATCGTTTCCTAAATTCCAAGAAGATGGCTTGTTATTCCATATAAGTGCACAATGTCCAGGTTGTCCAACAGGCATAGCTGCCACTCCAAATGCTTGACTTACTTGCGTACCAAACTTCGAAATATTACCGCATACCCCGCCAAATCTGTAAATGGAAGAAAGATTCCAACCTAAACCGTAGAATGCATCATTTCCAGCGTGAATGCTAACTCCATCTTTGTTATGGGTTACATAATTAACCAAATATGCACTTTCCCCTACCTTATCTTGATTTTTAAGTTCTGGATGTTCCGTATTAATCATATTTCTTGCCCAAGTTAAATCTTCTTCTGGTGACCAAGTATTCACTACTAATCTTAAATGCCAAACATCATATGTTCTAAAGCAAGGAAGTAACTCATTATTTTGATCTGCTGATTTATAATGTTGGTACCTTGTTAATGGATTAATAGGTTGATTGTTTGTCCAATATTTTATAGGTTCAGCATGAGCTAACGATGTAGCTATCGCTAATTTTAAATACAATCCTTCGTGAGAATTTGCATCCGCATTCCAGATTGTATTCCATATCTCAAGTGCATTTACAGGATTTTTTCCAGTTGGACTACCACCTTCAAGATAGGTATTCATCACATCTGTATTTTTCATAGCCCAGCCAAGAAAATTCTGATGGTCAGCATCTTTTTTAGCAAATGTAGCCATTGTTGCAGCACCTGTTTGTGATATGAATTGCCACTGAGCCAAAGCTGCTGCAAATACTGGGTCTGCAAGCTTCTTTTTCAGGTTCTCTTCAGTCATACCCCCGACATTTCCATTCAAATATGCTGTGAGATTATTCAAATGTGCTTCAAAATTACCATTTGCAATGGCTTGATCTGTCTGTTGATTCAATGTTTCTAAAGTGAATGTTTCTTGATTGAATGACATTGTTTCAGCTGAAACCTTTGTATGCGGAATCGTAGCAATACTTCCTAAAATAATCGGCATAGTTAATAATAAAGATGAAATCCTTTTCAAAATAATTCCCTCCCTTTTTTTGTTTTTGACCTTTGACTGCTGCATGATTCTCCTTTATATAAAATAATTCCCATGCCATCAACTTAAAAATTCAAAATAAGCGGTTTCCATAACGATAAAGCGAATATCCAATTCGGATCACCATTTCCTTGATGATTTTGAACAGCTTCATACACTGTCCCTTGATGTTCTACTTTGTCACCCTTTGTATATGCCTTCTTCGGATTCCATTTTTCATAAGATACATTTTGATCTTTTGTTTTTACCGGAAGAATGTTACTTTGAATTGATGTATTTCCAGCTGCATCTACAGCCTTCACTGCATATTTATATTCCTTGTTAGCTGTTAAGTTTTGATCAGTAAACGTCGTTCCTTGTACCGTTTGAATTAGTTGTCCATCACGTAATACCTGATATTCTTTTACACCTACATTATCTGTAGAAGAATTCCATTTTAGCTCTACACTGGTAGAAGTAACGTTACTTGCATATAATCCTTGTGGCTGTGTGGGAGCTTCTGTATCTGGTTTCGGATTAATAATTTTATCTACTTTCTTCAATCCCTCTTTTGTAATCTCATAGACCGCTTTATTCCCAAAACTTTCCTGAATGTTTTTTTCCATATTTGTAATAATAGCTCTATCCGCACCTTCTAAATGTGTGAACTCAATAAAATCACCTACTTTTACCTGGAATTTTGCTTGCTCAGCATTTTGCTGTTTATTCCCATAAACCTCTTTGTTATAGACCACTTTACCTGATGTGTTTTGCACTTTAATACTTGCATATGTACTATCAAAGTAGTTATGTGGTACACCTGCTCTTAGATCAATTTGCATTTCTTCTGTTGATTTATTTAAATTTACTTTTGCGAATTCAAAATCCCCAATCCCTTTCAGCGACCATGCAAACTGGCTTCCTTCTAAAACATTCGAAGAATACGGTGTATCCGGTTTAATCGGATTAGAATCTGTACTTTCCCAAATTTCAGCCGTTAAATTTTGATACCCTAGTGACGCTATTTTTTGGATTGTATCATTATTTGGGCGTAATCCCCATTTCTCAAAAAACGGAATTAAATTTTGTTTTGCTGCTTTTGATGCTGTAATCATAAATAATTGTTTTTTCGTTTCATCAGTTTGTGGAATCTCATTTGAAGGCATGTCTCTATACAGCTGATGCAACTTCGGATAAAATTCTTCTCCATACGCTAGATGTAATTGCCATAGCATAGCAAGTTTTACAAAAACATCACTAATTTCATCATAATTCTTATTTTCTTGTACTAAATATCTAGATACCTTAGGATAAACCCCTTCTTCTTCTAAACGGGATGGTTGCCCAAATGCTTTTTCTACAGCGAGACTGTAAATATTATTTTGAACCTCGCCCATATTATAGAATCTCCAAGGAACCTGTTGTCTCAAATGTCCAGCTTCATGCCAAGGTCCCCATCCATCAGTAGTAAATTTATTGATATCTAATACATATTGAATGGCATCTCCTACATAAGCTGTTCTATATTCAGTTGCGTACATAAAGCCAGATTTATTATCTTTATCTTCTACATAATGAATATAATGTTTATCTACTTGTTCTTCCGTTAATCCAGACATTCGATCTTGAATCCTAGTGGCTTCATCCATTTTTTTTAATAATTGTGCCGGGTCTGTATTAGAACCTAGCAAGTATTTTTTTACACGTTCCGGAGTAGCAGTAATCAATACACGCTCTCCTTTTAATTCGACTGCAAATGAATCCGGATTTTGATTAAGCATATCAATTAAATCTTGTTTTGTATGTTTTCCAAGTTCAAAGTAAGGAACGGGGGTACCTCCCTTTTGAATAGTTGTTCGAATTGTCCCATTTTCTTGTTTGTTATAGAAATATATCATTCCTCCGCCTTCGTATCGAATCGTATTTGTACCAGGTTTTAGAGTAAATGATTTTACTAACTCTTCTCCTTGTGAATTTCTATTGTATGAAAACGCTCCAATATATGCGGTAATCTCATTATTTCCTTCTACATCAATAGTAATTTCTTCATTTGGTTTCGCATACAAACCCGTAGGTTCAAAAGGACTAAAAGAAGCAGCTCTTCTATCCAGATGCGACAGTGCTTTAACGTCACCTTTCCCTTGAACAGTAAACACCCGATTTTCCACTTTCACTGATTCCTCATTTTTTAACACGGATACTTTTTGTTGCTGCGCTTGTTCTTCCGCAAAGATTTCTAATGAGGGCGTTATTCCAATAGTAAACATAGATAATGTGGCGGTTACCATCATTAAATTTTGTGTTTTTCGTTTCTGTCCCCTTTTCATAATATCCCTCCGCTATATTTCTAGATACTTAAAATATGAATATGTAAGTAATAGATATTACTTACATATTCATATTATCTATTTACACATATTTACACAATTTAACATAAATATACTCATTTATATAAGAAAATGGATACATTTCAATTCAATTAATAAGAAGAATAATCAAATGAATGTATGAGAAAAAACAGATTTTAATACATTTATTTTAAAAAACACATAAAATATATAAAAATGTCGAAATATTAACACACTATGTTCTGATACAAAAACTTCTAGACAGTTATAACTAAGGTTCTGGTGCAAAAAATCTATAAAACTTGGACATACTGATATTACTACTCTAGAAAAGGTGTGTGATCAGAATGAAAAAGGAAAGTTTGTTCAAATGGAAGCATTATCAGCCTGATTTCATTTTGTTAACGGTAAGATGGTACCTACGGTATAACCTCAGTTTTCGTGAGTTGGTGGAAATGATGAAGGAACGGGGCTTATCTATTTCTCATACCACGATTATGCGTTGGGTTCATCAGTATGGCCCTGAATTGGACAAACGAATTCGTCGTCACCTGAAGCAAACCAATGATTCTTGGAGAGTTGATGAAACATATATAAAAGTTCAAGGGCAATGGATGTACCTGTACCGTGCTGTTGATTCGAAAGGAAACACAATCGATTTTTGTCTAAGCAAAACAAGAGACCAAAAGGCTGCAAAGCACTTTTTCAAGAAAGCTTTGCGGTCTTTTCATGTTTCAAAGCCACGTGTGATAACAGTCGATAAGAATCCGGCTTATCCTATAGCAATTGAAGAGTTGAAAAAAGCATACCCGATGGTATGCAACTTAGACAACAAAAGTACTTAAATAATATAGTAGAACAAGATCATCACTTTATAAAGAAGCGTATCCGTTCTATGTTGAGGCTCAAATCTTTTGACACAGCTATATCTATTCTTTCTGGAGTAGAAGCCATGCATATGATTAAAAAAGAACAGATTAATTTACGGAACCAGTCTATCCAAAATCAGAAAGAATTCGTCCATCAATTGTTTGGACTTGTAGCATAAGATACGATTCCCTTAGGAATATATATGCTTTATTCTCTTTTACTTTATTTTTGCACCAGAACCTATACGATTTTTATTCCTTACGATGGCAAGTTGAACTTATCTTTAAAATTTGGAAATCATTTTTTCGTATTCACCATTGTAATTCTGTAAAATTCGAACGACTAGAATGTCAATTGGCGTACCACCAACATTTTAACGAAAATATACGCTAAGCAAATTTTGACATAAAAAAACGATGATTTTACTACTCTAAGCAACTTATTCATTCTCAAAAACGAGGGTATTTAAGACAAATAAAATTCACGTTTTGAGAATCTCTTAACGTATAAAAACGTTAAAATGTGCATGCTACCCCTTTGTAACCTTAACACTCACTCCAGCAATTCCTTACAACGTATATTTATATATGCAAACCCTAATTACAGACAAAGGGAAAAGAATGTTTATTATTCTCCTCCCTCTGTCTATTAACAATACTTAATTATAGCTCTGTAACCTTTTTTATTCATCACGTATTATTCTACGAATAGTTTAAGGTATAAGTACTTCTTATTTGATATTTAGTGCTGATTCACTGAAAACATATATTCTTTGTATGTTTTTCGTGTGGATAGAATAAGCCCCATCATTAGCATGTTCGAAAATAAAGAGCTTCCGCCATATGATAAAAATGGAAGTGCAATACCTTTGACAGGCATTAATCCCACAATCATACCGATATTTTGAAAAAATTGTAACATTAGAACGCCTACAATTCCTGCGCATAGTAAGGTACCGAATAAATTATCTGCGGAATTACCAATTATAAGTATTCGGGAAAGCATTAAGAAGAATATACATATTATAAAAGTGGCAACTATAAAACCGCCTTCTTCGGCAATTGTGGCAAAAATAAAATCAGTATGTTTTTCTGGAATATAAACATTTCCAGAACTGAAGCCTTTTCCTTCTATCCCTCCACTACCTACTGCTAAAAGTGCTTGTTGAGTTTGATATCCCTGATCTGTATACTGAAATGGATCTAACCAGCCTAAAATTCGCGATTGTTGGTGGGGCTTTAATAAAGTAACTAACTTATTGAAGAAAATATCTGGATATTTTACGTATATAAATATTAAAGCAGACAATACAGTCATCGGAATCCCTGCAAATAGTATGATTAACTTTTTTTGAATTCCTGACATAAATATAATGCATGCAATGGCTGCTATATATAGGAACACCATTCCCGTATCGGGTTGACTATATACAAGTAACGCAGGTGGAATAGTTATCAAACATATTTTACCAATCAAAAGTAAATCAGTTTGAAATGTCCGTGCCATATACTGTGCATTATGTTTTACGACTAAACTTGCGGCCAGAAGAATTAAGGCAAGCTTAAAAAATTCAGCTGGTTGAATAGCACCAATAATTGGAAATCTAAACCATCTTTTTGCCCCTAATATTTCAGGTGTAAAACTTGACACTGGTAATACCTTTAAAATAATAATTGAGATGAACCCCACAATATAAATCGGCCAAGCTAATTTTTGTAATTGATCTAAATCGATATTGGCAACAATTAATAATAGAACAAAACCTATGGCGTAATTTACTATTTGTTTCACAGCAAAATTTTGGTTACCATATTGCCCGGTTTGCTGACTACTGTATATTGCAACAATACTGGTGATACATAATATGAATAAAATAAAGATTAGTTTCTTATCTAATTTTTTTAAAAAAACTATTTTCCCCACCATTTCAACCCCCTAGACATTGTGGTATTTACTTTTTATAGGAACTATCCTGTTTTTTATGTGTACATTAACATTTATTAATATAATTTTACAATAATAAGGAGATATTGAACATTCTCAAAATTATCCATACTGATGAGGCTACTTTAAAAGGTGACTGATTAGTGTGGATAAGGAAAGCTTATTTAAATAGAGACATTATCAACCTAATATTATTTTGTTGAACGTGAAATGGTACCTATGGTAAAACCTAAATTTTCGTGACTTGGTAGAGTGCTTTTTAAATCCTACCTACTTTGCATGTGTCACTCCAAACTACCTGAATCAGACATGTAGTCAGACTATTTTTAGAATACGGGTATCACTATGACCTGATTTAATAGATCTCTCACATGAATCTTAAAGTTCTTATATTAAAAATTTTCTGAACTATATTTCGAATTTTTTCGGAGAAGTTCTTCAATAAGTTTTGCTTTTTCATTCACCTTTGTTGCATATGTGAAATCACCATAACAATATGGATACCTAAAATTATTTTTATTTCCACCACAAGTATACATCTCTGGATTTTGATCAACTTTCATCTTAGAAAATTTTTTGGCCGAATCTTCCGAGTGTTGTTTAACTTCTTGACTCGCAATAAAATCAATATACCCTGGTCCCATATTATAGCTTTGAATAATTGTATCCATGCTAACATCTTTTTCCGTTCCATATTTGTACATTTGAGCAAGGTGTTTTACCCCTTGTTTAATGCTCAGGCTTGTCTCTTGAATTTCATTTGGCTTTAATCCAAGTGATTCAGAAGACTGCATAGGGTCGTTTCCCTCACCTCTACTCTCTTGGTACATAATTCCTAATAAAACTGCTGTTTTCTCTCCTAAATTATATTTTTCTAATTCTTTTTTCAAGGTGAGCTCATATTGCAATAAACGTTTTTCGGCAGCAATCACTTGTTTTTTTTGAATATTGCTTTTATGCTTAACATAAAATATTCCAAGCATGGTTCCTAAACCTAAAATACCAATATAGAATAATATAATAAACCGTGTTTTAATCGTATCCTTCATATACTCCTCCTTGTATTAAAAATCCGTACCTTTTCGGACTCAAAATTATTTCTTTTAAGTGCAAAGTTTAATATAGCAATTTAAAGAAAAACAGCCGCCTGAATTGGAGGGTTTTTCAAAGCGGGTTATTCTTTGAATCGTTTCCGTACCCCTACAAATGTCACACTTTTTTTTGAACTTTGCTGTTCTTTGTTTTGCCCAATTGATACATTTCTTTTCAATTAAATGATACGATAATATAGAACAAAGTATTGTCGCTGTAATACATAAGATAAGAAGAAAAAGGGTGGGTATCTTTGCATACAAAAGTTTAAAGAGTACCATCGTGATTGGAAAATGACATAAATAGATACTATATGAAATTTCCCCTAAATATACAAATACACCCCTATTTAAAATAGCTTTTACCTTTAGGTTATTCATTGCCATAATGATTATTATACTAACACCAATTACGACACCCCAATCTTTTAATAAGAAAGTAGTAGCATTACTAGAAAGCCCATAAATCATAATGGAATATAGATATAGAAAGACCCCTAATGCGATAAGAAGTTTTCTGTTTAAGTTTTTCATACTTCTATATAATTGAGTAAGTTCTTCCTGATGTTTAAAAAGTAGCATTCCAACCATAAACATAGATGTGAAATGCAATGTATCGGCATAACCATTATAAAACCCCTCAGCTTTCCCAATATGCAACATGTTAAGGACAATACCAATTAAAGAAAAGCTCATAGCAAACAGTATCGTTTTCTTCCAACTCAGTTTATAAAACAGAAGGAATAACAACGGAAACACGATAGATATACGCATTTCTTGAGCTAATGACCAGATAACCGGATTATAATTATCCGTAAAAAAGTTATTAAGAAGTACAAAGTGATTCATAATATCTAAGTTTGTTATTGGCCCTTGCCACTTATCATAGAACCAATCTCGTAGTCCCGTAACTTCATATGGTGAAAACAAAATAAATAAAGCAAAGGTGATGAATATCCAGAAATAATAAGGGATATAGATTCGTACAAATCGTTTAATTAAATATCCCCAATAATTTGTTTTTGAATGATAGAGTGCCATAGATAGCACAAAACCACTGAGTACATAAAAAACGATTACTGCTTCCCCACCAGCCCATAAAAACCTAAGCGGGGAAAATTTAATAGAATTAGGCAACGATGGTAGCATTAAACAAAAGTGTCCAAATACCACTGTGATAGCCGCTAGTCCTCGTATTGAATCTAATTCGTTTATTCTCTTACTCATAAAGTGTTCTCCTTGTCAACTACAGATTTCATTATTAATATAGATAACTATACTAGTGTGGTAGCGAAGTAAATATATTGTGTTTATTTTTCGTGAAACTCCCGATATAAACGCTACAAAAAATTGTGTATCTTTTAAAGGGATTTTTCATATTTATACATTAATTTTAGAATAAATATAGAAAGAAAAAAGAAATATTATCTAAAGTTTTTTTAAAGGTTTTATTAAGGTTTTATTCTAATTTATTGACACACATAAACATATTTACGTATTTTAAAAGCTATTTTGCTGTTAATATAGACCACTATACTAGTACAGTTGGAGAATTGTACATATTGTGCTTATGTTTCTTTAAATTCCTGATATAAGCAGTACAAAGTCAATCTGTGCATCTTTTGAAGGGAATTTTCGTCTTTAAGCATAAATTTTATAATAGTCGTTAAAAATTTCATTCTAGAACATCTTATTGTTGTTTAGAAAGCATTTTAAAACTCTTTTCTAAACCTTTGTTATAGTCTGTCTGTTTCTCTATCCATTGAACCACCATATTGCCAGGCCAATCTGAGGTATTAGCAACATGCTTTAATAGATCTGGTCCTTTTAAACTTTTCTATAAACCACGGTTATATGCACGTGTCATATTAGTTATTGTAATTCGAATATTGGTTTCTGCATTTTCAAATCTTCCTTCGTTAAATCTCTAGGTGCTAATCCACCTCGATGGATTTGAAGCAGTCCAAGGGATGTGCCCTGATCTCCAACTGCATTTAGGTTAAACTTGCTTTCAAAGTGCATATCCAAGCATAATTAGTGATTGAGTATGCACCTTGAATTTTTTGTTTATCTTTATTATGAATATATTTTTGTACATATGCGTTTTATATAGTGATTTCTAATAATAAGGAAATAAATAATTTGCATACCAATAAAGCTTACTAATACAACAATTGAGCTTTGAATAACGGACAGCTCCCTACTTACTGTTTGTCCTAATTGGTGCAGAGTTAGAAATGCAAAACTACTGTGAACCATAGCTACTACAATCGGTAAGAAAAATAGAATCATCATTTGTCTTGTCACAATTTGCTTTAACTCTTTTTGGCTTAAACCTAATTTTGAAAGCATCTGATATTGCTCTTGATCACGTTCTAAATCAGTAAATAGACGGAAATATAAAAAGCTTAACGTAAATACGAAAAATACAATCCCCACCAATACACTTGAAATAGAAAGTAATCCATTTTGTTGTTTCAGATCAAGCCATTTTAAATACAAAGATGAAAAGTCATAAAAATCATCTTGACTCGTACCAATGAGCTTAATAAGTTTTGAAGAGATTTCACTTGTTTCAGACCAATTTTTTATGATAAAACCGTATATGGTGTAATCCCGGAGTACACTTTCTTGTTGAACATTTAGAACCTTACTGTAAACAGCATCAGAGACAATAACGGGGTTATAAATCTTGGCGAATTCTGGGATATAAATTGTTTTTTGAACAGAAAGTGGTACTTCTAGTTCATCATATTTTAATTCAAATGTTTTTCGATGCTCTGCACTTGTGTGATTTTTCTTTGGTAGTATATCGATACTTTCATTTTCATTTGTTAATTCTTCTATTTCATACCCTAATTTTTTAGCGTATTCATTATACGTAGAAAGATTAATTAACACCTCGTTTTGTGCCATTTTAAATTTTGTTGCTACAAGTTCATAAGAAAATCCAGATTCTTCTAATTGCTTTTTTATCTCTTCAATATGGGATTTTTCTTGTGTATTCCCCTTATCCGATTGATAGGTAAATGCATACGGGGTCTCATTTTTTGCCAATTCAGGATTTGCGATTGCCGTACAAACTCCAATTGCTGTAAAAGATACAGCTGATATAATTGTAACGATAAAGAACGTTCTCGCATTATCTTTCATTCGGAACGCTAATTCTGAAATAACAAGGAGATTGGTTCTTTTAAAGAATGTAGTTTCTCTATTTTTTAAAGTGTATATCACATATACACACAATTGAGTAAAGAAAAAATAGGTTCCACATACAATTAATAAGACACCTACACCTACGAGTAGGAATAATTGATTCAAACTACTCACGTAATGCACCGCGACGATACAGTAGTGGACGACGGAGTAACCTGCTCCAATTAAGATCATTGCCAACAAGGATATCCAAACGGACGCTTTCGGCTCAGGTTTTGGTTTTTCCTCTGATTTTATAAGTTCTACAAGCTCATTCATTTTCACCATTTTTGATGTAAACAATGAAATGAGTAGGAATAAAACAGAAAAGGCAATAGCTGTTACTCCCATAGACTTTAATGGGAAGTAAAATGATAACGTATGCTCTATTGCCAATAAAGACCCACTAACTAGTAAAAATAATTTAGAAAAAACCATCCCAAGCCCAATGCCTGCTAGTATAGAAGGGATTCCAATCAACATGTTTTCGAAAAAAATTAATCGATGAAGCTGTTGATGAGACATTCCATGTAACATTAATAATCCAAACTCTTTTTTTCTATTTTTTAAAAATGCGCTAACAGAATAGAAAATAAATAAGAAAGAGAAAACAAAAATTAAGTAATACGATACTTGAAATCCTATTTTCCCAAATGCATTCATTATGGTACTTGCATGAGTCAGTTCGCCTTGTAGATTCGGATGAAAGACAAGTAGCCCATAAGTAAAGAAAATCATTACCGCAAATGTACTACTAAAAAAATGGCCAAGATATATTCGTTTATTCCGTAGTACATTATTAAATGCGAGCTGTCGAAAAGTCATTTTTGTTCCCGCCTAACATAGAAAGACTATCTATAATATTTTGATAAAATAACGAACGATTGTCATTGTAGAAAATTTCATTATATAATTGTCCATCTTTAATAAAAATAACGCGGTCACAGTAACTTGCAGCAACCGGATCGTGTGTTACTAACATCATTGTTGCCTTTTCTTCTTTATTTAAATGTGTTAATATCTCCATTACATCTTGGGAAGCTTTAGAATCTAAGTTTCCTGTTGGTTCATCGGCAAGAACCAATTTAGGAGCATGAATGAGTGCACGGGCAATCGCTGTTCGTTGTGCTTGTCCTCCTGATATTTCATATGTTCGTTTATTTAAAATTTCACTGATTCCTAATTTTTTTGAAATAGATTCTACTCGTTTATTTATTCTCTTCACATTCATGCCATCTAATACGAGCGGAAGAACCATATTCTCTTTTACTGTTAATGTATGCAGTAGGTTAAAGGATTGAAAGACGAATCCTAATTCCTGTCTGCGAAATACGGCCAAATCATTGGGTGAGAGTTGATAAGGATTTTTACTATTAATGAATACACTGCCTGATGTTGCCGAGTCAATAGTAGAAATCATATTCAATAACGTTGTTTTCCCACTACCAGAAGGACCCATGATCCCAACAAATTCCCCTTCTGTAATTGTTAAATTAATATTTGAAAGTGCTGTATGTGAAACCTTTCCTGTGTATTCTTTACTAAGATCTTTTACTTTTACTATTTTCATATGAGAAATTCCCTCCAAATTTACAGACTAAGAAAGAGCGTTGCTAGATGATGCCTGCCAACATTTTTACTTTTTTTAAAATACGAGTAATTTACCATTAATTGTTGGTCTATTTTCGTATTTCCTTATTTAAGCTGTAATACTTGGTCGAATGTTTTAAGCACTAAAATAACTTGATATTGCATCACAGGTATTTCATGAATGTTTCTATTATTCATTGTAGTAGTAAGATTGTTTTTCTCATATTGAATTGCCTTACATTTTACTTACATGCTTGTCATGTTTCTGAAAATACAGTTTATAAGGTCCTCGGCAATGATTCTTTTTGGGGGAGATAACAAAGAGGTATTTTTTATATGCACTTTGCTATACCGAACTAGATTTCGGTATAGTTTTTATTTGCAAATCATTGTGTTTTTTTACCAAATACGTATAAAAATCAATAGTATGAAAGTAAACTACTAGATAAAAGTTTACTTTCGGTTTTATCAGAAAAACAAAGAGAACTTGTAGTAATTACTACAAGTTCTCTTTGAGATGATGAAACTACATTTGAATGCCTTCCGTTATAATGGTTTACTAGAATTTTATCATATAGAAGAAACTTACCCAAAGTGGAAAAATAGAGAAATAACAGGAGTTAAGTTTATGGAGCTATTAGAACTGAAGAAAAATACTTTTTATAAAATAGTGAAAGAATATGAAGAAAACAAAGTAGTAACTAACTTATAACGAATTAGAGCCGGAAATTTCTTAGAGTAAAAAAATCGGCTACTTTTATGTCGAAATTTACTTAGCGTATATTTTCGTTAAAATGTGGGTGGCACCCCATGCCCATCAACTTAAGAAATGTAAACACCCCCAAAACACAAAATGAGCTGACTTCTCAAAATAACTAACTGTAGAGAAAGAGAATTTTCATTTAGGGGGGTACTTTTATGCTAGAAAAAAGGCTTATAAAGTTGGTAGCTCAAAAATTAAATTAGGATACTCCGTAAGTATATGCTAGACTTGGTTTACCATTTGATTTACTGTTTTCATGTCCTTTACGAGTCGGGGGTTCTTTGTTTCACGGAAAAAAAGCAGACTCTCATAAAAGAGCCTGCCTTCCCTGGTTTGTAAAATTAAGAAGCTTTACGTACGTTTGAAGCTTGAGGTCCACGTTGACCTTGCTCTAAATCAAAAGTCACTGCTTGACCTTCTTCTAAAGTTTTGTAACCTTCGCCTTGAATCGCTGAGAAATGAACGAATACATCGTCTCCACCTTCACGTTCGATGAATCCGAAGCCTTTTTCGCCATTAAACCATTTTACATTACCTTTTTCCATTTGTATTGCCTCCTAGTGTGTAAACACACACAATGTAATACTATCCTTGCTCTCAGTGATCATAAAGGTGAAAAGTTACAAATCCTTTACACCGAACAAAAATAATTCATTTTAATAATAACATTTTTTGTAATAAATGTAAAGGTGAAGAAAAGACAGCTACTATGTTTATGCAAATGTTAGAGCTAAAGAAAAACACGTTTCATAAAATAATGACGGAATATGAGGAAATAAAGTAGGATCTCTCTTATTAGAAATCCTACTTTTTCTTTGGTTGTAAGAATCTTGATGTTTTTGTATCAGAATAGTATTGTGTATATCGAAAAAAATAAAAGACAACTCCAATTAAGAGTTGTCTTTTTGTGTAATAAAATCCCCAAAATATGAAAATATACAAACGAATATAATACGCTATGGTTGATATTATAACAAAACCGATGAGTATTGAAAATAAAAAGAATGTAGTAATGATTTTTTAAGGTTTTAGTTAAAAAATCCTCGAAAATAAACCTTTTATAAATGTTTCCTTTAAATATGATTATTGTATTTCGAGGGGTTCCTTATAAATCTTAGCTATATATTTTACAAAATCAATGACGGGATAGTATATGAGTGAACGGTGCTGCGTAAAACGAACCCCTGCTTTTTCCATTTTCGAAATGAGTTGTTCAACTTCCATCTCTTTTTGTTGTATTCTATCATAATTTTGATATACAATGTTTTTCCATTGATAGGAAGAGCCGTGAAAATAACTCTCCCCTTTTACCCTGTGACTAAATATAATTTCTATTTTTTCTCTACGCTGTTTTTCCTTCATATGCGCTTCTGTTGACTGCATGTTTATCGCCTCTTCCCTTTTTTGTTGTATAACAAAATTTGGTCTAACTCACCATACATAGCCAATGTACATTGTTCTAGTTGGGATTTGTCGTTTAAGGCTATCTCATCCACTTTATTTGGTTTTCAAGTGCTCAATCTAATATATTGGATTTACATCTAAATAAGTTGTTAATGTGTATAAAACACTATCTATCTTTATTATAAAATGATTCTTTATAAGCATGCACCTTTTTACACTCACGAAGATTTATAACATGACGAGTATCTTCATCCATGAATGTTATTCTGAATTTACTGAGGTTAGTTTCTTTATTTAGGCTAACTAACATATTGTATGCCTCAGTATCTATTTTATAAAAAAAGAAAATAGATGTAACGGTCCCCCTTTTAATAAAAAAATCCTATAAAAATATAGCGCTCTTAAAAGGTTTTATTACAAATTTATTATGTTTGATTTAAAAAAAGGAACGTAATATTTATTTGTAGAAAATTTTAAGAGTAAAAATAGAATGACTATCTGTGATAAGAAATGGAGGGACTTTTATGCTAACAAATGATTTAGATTTCCGATTAGAACCACGTTTAAAAGAACTATATGAACAACATAAAATTAGAGCGCAGAAGATAGACTGGGGTTATCATGAGTTTTTACCATGGGATAAGGGAATGGACTTTAAAAGAGTTCCTTGGGATGAAAGTCAAGTTACTCTTCCTACTGGTGTAATTACAGCCATTGAAACAGCTTTATTAACAGAAGTGAATTTACCTTGGTTTACCACGTATTTATCTGCGACTTTTAAAGGGTCCCTCTCTGTTATTACAGACTTTATTCATACTTGGACATCAGAAGAGGATCAACATTCGAATCTATTGGAGACATATTTACTACTCACTCGAAGTGTGAATCCTAAACGAATACATGAATTAAGAAAGTCAGTCGTTGAGGGGGGATTTGAACCTGATTTTCATACACCAATCGAAGCTATGACGTATACGACGCTACAAGAACTTGCAACGATGGTGTTTTACAATAATGTAGCTAAGGTTGCAAGTAAGCACGATCCAGATCTTGCTACATTATTACGTCGTCTTGCCAAAGATGAGACTCTTCATTATGCTTTTTATCGAGACGTCATTCGAACACATTTGGAATTAGAACCTAATTATTGCTATCATATTGCCAATGTAATTAAGAATTTTAAAATGCCAGGTGCCGTCATGCCTGATTTTGAAAATAGAATGGCTGTAATTGCAAAAGAAGCGAACTATGGACCACTACAATATTTTGATCAAGTACTTGATGTAGTGATTGAGTATTGGGGGTTAAAAGCCTTACGACCAATTGCACCTCTAGCTGAAAAAGCAAGAATTGAGATTTTGGAGTACCACACAAGATTGAAAAAAATAAGGGATCGATTTGGTCGTTTTCAAGGGAAAAACTGATCTACGTTAATGAGTAGAGGTTTGAGAATATACGAGGGGAAATTCCCCTTCCCTTTATGGGAAATCTGACACACTCCCTATGTTTTTTGTGCTATTTTTATTCGATTTGATTTTTAAAGAAAAAGTAATTGACAGCGAAAATAATTTTATGATATTATAAAATATTTGATAAAAAAACACATATATGTTAAAGTTAAGAAGGTTACCATATATGGAGGTGGATTATATGTTTCAAATTGGCGATAACATTGTTTATCCAATGCACGGAGCAGGTATAATTGAAGCCATAGAAGAAAAAGAATTCTCAGGAAAAAAACAACAGTATTTTGTCATAAAAATGTCGATCAGTAATATGCAAGTCATGATTCCTACGGGTAAAATATTGAATTCGAATATACGCCCAGTTATTGATATACTTGCATTAAAGCACATTATACACATTTTTCACCATGAAGAATCCTGTAAATTACTGCCGTGGAAACAAAGACATAAAGTGAACACAGACAAAGTAAAAACGGGTGAAATACAAGAAGGTGCTGAAGTTGTACGGGATTTAATGCGTATGAAGAAAGAAAAAGCACTCAATACAAGCGAAAAAAAATTGTTGGATGATGCATATAGATTTTTGGTCAGTGAACTAGAATTAATTAAAGGAATCACTGAAAATCAAATAAAAAGTTTCTGTTAAGGTTCATTATAAATAATGCGTTATATCCTCTAAAAACATTCTAAATCTTTCGGGAATATGATGAGTATTAAAAGCAAATCATTTCAAAGACATTCAATTTCTTCAACTCACTTTTAGAGTAGGAACCTCTTTTGTTATTACTTCAATCTAATCCATTTTTATTTTTAAATTTCTTTTACGAACGTTCGAAGTTTCATTAAATAACTCGATCAAATAGTCACTTGAATTTTTGAAATCCTGACTCACACTGGCACGGACAAGGAGCCGTAAGGATGAAAGAGAGGTAGGGCTTTCATTGTTTTAGGTATATATATCTAAGTCATTATTTCTAGAAGAAAAAACAATCAATCTCATCTCTATCTTTAAGAATTTTTACATTCACTGAGACAGTGAATAGTAATTGTTTATCTTCTTTTCATAAGAGAGATATGCGAGTTGGTAACATCTAAATATATGGTCAACGATACAAATTGATGGGATTTCTAGAACTAGAACCCATTTTTACAATTTATTTAACATAATAAGATTAAATGAAACAATAAGAAGGAGTGAAGATATGAAACGCATGCCAACGCAAGAATTAAGTAACGAGTTAAAGAAGCGGAAAGGGATTACTTCTATTAAGATTGAACCTTATGAAAAAATTGAAGTTGGTGGAATTGTTGTAGATGGACCGGCTGTTATTTTAATTAATCAAGAATACCTGAAAATTGTTGAATGAAGAAAAGGATGATCCTTTACGAAAAGGGATGATCCTTTTTGTTTGCTGCAACTTTCATTTGATGTGTTGGGATTAAAAGGAAGGAGAAGGTCGAGATTATCATGCTGGAAAGCTTAATATTGGTAGGATTTCTTTTTACGTTATATAAATTAGTTGATAAAAAAAACAAACTAATTTACATAACGATTTATTATTTCCTTTTTAAGGGTGAGATTTATTTGATAGTGAAATGGATAATTTAAAGGAGGAATTTAGATGAATGCAAGGAAAGAACGCATAAAATACGAAAAGATGTCAAAGAATTATGACCGTATTTATTCAGTTTCGTTTATCCTACTAATTATACTTGTTTGTAGTAGTGTGATTATCATAGGAGCTACAGTAGGAAAATATGGAGTGTTTTTATTATTAGCAATTTTACTTAACGCACGTATTACGAAAGAATCTCAAAAAAAGTATGAGCACTATTCTAATAAAGGGCGTATTTAAAATGATATATATCCAGAAAGGAGCAACCTAGATGTATATTCAAAATATCCCTTTATCATCTCCTATTAACTAGTAAAAGTAACTTTATATAAATCATTTTTTTAGCAACGTAGAAATAGAAACCGTACTCTATTAAAATGGTATTTTCGTTCCTATAATGAATTATCCTTCTAGCATATTTATAAGATTTATATCATATATTAGTAGAAAGAATGCAAGTTAGAAAGGAGTCTTATAGAATGAGTTATTCGAAAGGAAATGACTTGAGTGAACAACATATGGTAAGTGTGCCTAATCCCTATGTATATCAGACATTACAATCAGTAATTGGTAAACATGTGGTTATTGAAACTGTAAGAGGCAATATAAGAGGTAAATTAAAGGATGTGAAACCAGATCATTTGCTCATTGAAGATACGGCGCCATATATTGTACGCATTCAACAAATTGTATGGATTATGCCAAAGCAATAATCAAATTTATAAAAAATTAATGTCATAGTCCACCAAGTAAAAACACAGGGTTTTATCTCTGTGTTTCTTCAAATTTCCGTTTTTGAATATATGCTTGAGCATGAATAAGTTCTTCCTGAAGCTCTTTTAATTCTTTTGTAGATTCAGATTCAATAGCCATGTAAGTAGTAACTAAACTAATCATCATATCCATCTTCTCTACTATATTTTGAATGACTTGTTCAGATTGCTCTTTTTGAGGGTGTTGTATTGCTATTAGAGCATTTTCTATATAATTGTTCTTTCTTTGCTGGATATCATAAATAAACTGTTTTGTGTTTGAGTTCATTTGTTTTCCCTCCGTTTTGGATATATCTTCATTCTATCATATTTGAATAGAAAATATTGAATGGGCCGTTCTTACTTGCAATATTCATCGGTTAAAGGGGTACAGCCCATGCCCATCAAGCTAAGAAAAACAATTACCCCCAAAACGAAAATTTTAGAAGTTCTTTACTGGATAAAGCTTAAATTCTTGATTTTGGGGGATATATCGATTGTTAGCTTGATGGATGTGTGGTGCTACCCCAACTAACGCATTCGTTAGTTACATAAAGTTAAGTTTTTTAATTATTGATTAAATAGTGTTTTGCCCCTTCAACTGGATCATCAATGTAAACTCAATCACACTCTCTCTGATACTAAATTCATTATTGCAGAATTGTTCTGCATTATCTAATTCTTCAACTCACAGACTATTTTTAACAATTTCTATGAATTTTTGCACAAGTAAGCTATGCTTCTCAGCTTTTCTTGTGCAAATAGCGATTTTATGTTTAATGTGTATATCCTGTACATACACTCTCGCCAATTGGCCATTATCTACATACTCACTCACAGCTAGCGATGAAATAAAACTTGCACCATATCCAGCCATTACAGAACGAATTGTTTCATTAATCCCACTAAATTGAAGTGAGATTTTTGGTGGTCTTACTTGGTGAGTTTGGCATAAAGAAAAAAGGTGTTCTCTCATCGAACTTCCTTCTTCACGCATAATAAATGATTCTTTAACCATCTCCACTAACGAAATAGTTTTATTAGCAAACGGATGAGCAGTAGATACTACAAACCAAAGTTCATCTTCAAATAACTCTTCCCACGTTACTTCCTTTGGTCTTTCCGATACTCCACCCCCATAAATTGCAATATCGGCTTTATAATGTATGAGCTGCTCAAATGCATCTTTCGTATTGGCAGTTGTAATGACTAAATTAACATCTTCATTTGCACTTTTAAACGTAGCTGCCCATTTAGGTATTAAAAAATTTGCAGGTAGATACGTAGCAACAATTTGAATTGTTCCTGTCTTGGCAAGTCGATAATCCTCAATAAAAGATTCAATATGCTCTTCAAGAGTAACAAGATTTTTTGCTTTTTCTGCTAATACTATCCCGAAATCAGTTAATACAACACCTCGCCCCTGTTGCTTAAATAACGGAACTCCAATTTCATGTTCAAATTTTTTAATTTGGCTAGAAACTGCAGGTTGACTAATACACATCAATTTGGCCGCCTTTGTGAAACTACCTGTACTCGCTACTTGATAAAACAATTTTAATCCATGTATATTCATGATTTCACCCCAATCTATAACCTAAAGTTATGGATAAATAATAATAATATATTTTTATTATGATTCATTTTATTATACACTTTTGTTAGAAGAATTTGAAAAATTGGAAAAGAGGTTACCATTATGCTGAATAACGTTTGGAAAGATGTAGATGAATATTTTATTGATAAACTAATACCATCTGATGTAACACTTGAAGGAGTATTACAAGCTAATAAAGAGGCTGGTATTCCAGAAATTGATGTCTCACCAACACAAGGTAAACTCCTGTACCTATTAGCTAAAATTAAAGGGGCTAAAAACATATTAGAAATCGGTACCCTAGGTGGATATAGTAGTATATGGCTTGCACGTGCACTCCCTGAAACTGGTAAAGTATATACACTTGAAATTGAACCGGAGTATGCAAAAATAGCTAAAAAAAATATTCAGAACGCAGGTTGTACAAGTAAAGTCGATGTCATAGTAGGAAAAGCATTAGAAACCTTACCTACCCTTAAAGAAAAAGGTACATTTTTTGACTTAATTTTTATTGATGCAGATAAACCCAATAATCCTCATTACTTAAAATGGGCATTAGAATTAGCTAATAATGGGGCACTGATAATCAGTGATAATGTCGTTCGAAACGGTGAAGTTATTGACGAAAGAAGTGATGATGACCGCGTACAAGGTGTACGTAAATTTATGGATATATTAGAAAAAGAACCTCGTATTGAATCTACAGCCATACAAACAGTTGGCAATAAAGGGTACGATGGTTTTGTGATAAGTATCGTAAAATAAATTAGAAGGCTGTGTCAAAATTAATTTGACACAGCCTTCTATCATCTACTTTGCAGACACTACTAACTCTTCCTTTAAACGTGTAATAGCTATCCTAGTAGTCACTTTGTCTCTAATACATTTAACGAGTCACCAATCAGTTTACCATCTCTTCAAGCATTGCCTCTGTCGTATTTCACATATGTCATATACGAAATGCTTTGCCTGCTAGATACGTAAGCGAGATCCAAAAGTAAAACATAGTTCTATTCATTTTTGGGGTAGCACCCATGCCCATCAAGTTAAGATATTATAATACCCCCAGAACGAAAATTTCTTCGTTTTGGGGAACTACCAATTTCTTAAGTTGATGGGCATGTATGGTGACCCCATATAAAGAAATTTTAAACATCTTAATCTGCCTTTCCTTTATGTAAATATGGGAATAATGAAATTACCCCAAGGATAGCTAAACAAGCTCCAATCCATAGCGGAGATACAAAACCATATCCTTTACTGATTCCAAGACCACCTAGTGAGGAACCAATAACAATACCCAGCGTAATAAAAGAACTATGAACGGTATTTATCATTGTTCCATTACTAGCTGTTTTCATTACTCTCGCAACCATAGCCGGATTCAATGCTACACCAGTTAAACCAATAAAAATCGTAGAAATAACCGCAATGTATTTATTCTCTGCACCTAAAGCAAATAAAGACAATGCTACTATTAATATAATCAATCCGCTCACCAGTATTTTCATTGTATATTTATCAGCAAACTTGCCAATCACTATATTCCCAACTACCGTCGCACTACCATAGAGAGCAAGTAAATATGGAATACTTGCACTTGAAAAGCCTGTGACATTTGTAAAGATAGGAGTGAAATAACTAAATGCTGCAAACGTACCACCAATAATGAACATACTTGTTACGTACGCTGCCCAAAGATGAATATTCTTAAATCGCAGAAGTTCGTTTTTCCAATTCAATTGCTCTTTATTTGAAGATGATGGTAACAACCATTGAATCATAATCCCTGATACTAGCACAAGAACAGAAACAGCCCCAAAACTAATACGCCAGCCAAAATATTGCGAAACAACGGTTGTTATAGGTAAACCTAATACAGTTGCGAACATTAAACCTGCAAGTACAATTGATGCAGCTTTTCCCCTTGAATCAGAGTGAACCAATGTTGCAGAAAAGGAAATCGCAACTCCAAAAGATGAAGCTGAAGCAATACCAGTTATAATACGTGAAATCATCATAATATCATAGTTCCAAGCAATAGCTCCGAGCGATTGACCAATTAAAAATACGAACATTAAAAACAATAATGCTTGTTTGCTGCGCATTCGTAAGAGGATTGCAGTTAAAATGGGGCCTCCTATTACCATTGCTCCTGCATAAGCTGAAATTAAATACCCAATAGATGATACAGAAACCTGGAATGCAACAGCAAGTTCATTCATCATACCTGCAACCATAAATTCTGATGTAGTCATACAAAAGATTGCTAAAGCTAATAAATAAATAATCGATGGCATAAAAACACTCCTTATTCATTATTGTAATGATTGGTACAAAAATAGTGCGAAAAAAGAGCGCACTAAGCGCCACAAATAGACTCCATTGTTCCTTTGATAACTTGTTCAGACAACATCCGATTTTGCATCGATACATTAAGAACACGGAATCCGTAATAACTGCTTAAAAGCAGACTAGCTAATTCCTCAGCTGATTGCTTCTTTGAAATTTCACCTGTTTGCAATCCTTCCTCCATCACTGCTTCAATAGCTTGTTTAAGAAGTTCAACATGCTTCGAGAAAATTTCTTGTACCATTAAATCGTTTTTAGCACGTTCTATACTGGCATTAATCAATAAACATCCTTTTTGATCAATATTCTCAAAGTCTTCTTTCAATGCCCATTCAAAAAAATTACTTAATCGTTCTTTAACTGGAATTGGAGTATCTAACAATTTCCTTTGTTCCCTAATCCCAATTTCATGGTAGCGTTCTAATACTTGTTTATACAGTTCATGTTTACTACCGAAAGTATTGTATAAACTTCCTTTTCCAAGTCCTGTATCACTGCATAAATCTTGTGTAGAACACCCTTCATATCCTCTTAACCAAAATGTTTTCATTGCAACATCTACAATTGAGGAATAATCAAACTCTCGAGGTCTGCCGCGTTTATTCAATCGTATCCTCCTCTCATTTTAAAGATAACATTAATAGAACACTCTTTTTTGTACCATGTGGTCAATAATTTTGTTTTAATGTTACTGTAAAATAAAATTTGATTATTTTAGATTACGAATAATTAAAAATAGCTCCCTTATTCAAATACAAGTCTTATTTGAATTAACAATTTCATCAATCTTTATTATTAATTATCAAACTTTGTTATAAATGATCAATCTATTTTACAAAGCCACAAAAAGACAAAATATAAATTGTTTAATCATTTGTTTTTCTACGTTTCCATAGGAAAAGTCGGGGAGCGAAACTCAGCCAAGGAGAAATCGTTGGTCTAATTGGGGTTACCATACATCGCTATCAATCTAAGGTAAATTTGTATCCATATAATCAAAAAAACGCTATTCTTTTTGTAGAAATATACAGAAAGGATGGCGTTTTGTATGACTCTATCGATTCAAGATGAGTTTCATTTATTCGCTGAAGAATTACAGCGATATCTATCCCCAAGTATCCTTCAACAGCTCGCACAGGAGACGGGTTTCGTAAAACGTAAAAGTAAATATGGCGCATGAGATTTGGCCGCTTTATGTATTTGGATTAGTCAACACGTAGCAAGCGATTCTCTTACTCGATTATGTAGTCAGCTTTATACAAATACAGCTACACTCATTAGCCCAGAAGGACTGAATCAACGCTTTAATCCAGCAGCTGTCGCATTTTACTTCCCTTCTCACACAAAAACTCTGTTCAAATCACTCACTTTCTGCACATATAATCTCTACTTTCAATCGTATCCGTATTCTAGATGCAACAGTGTTTCAACTACCTGATCAATTCGCTACTGACTATCAAGGTTCAGGTGGGAGTAGTAATAAGGCAGGCGTGAAAATCCAATTAGAATACGATTTACTTAGTGGTCAATTTCTTAACGTGCAGCTTGGGCCAGGAAAGAATAATGATAAAACATATGGTACCATCTGCCTTGAAACCGTAGAAGCAGGCGATTTGTGTTTACGTGATCTTGGTTACTTCGATTTAGGAGACTTACAAACCATTCATGATAAAAAGGCTTACTATATCTCTCGGTTGAAGCTGAATACACGCATTTATACCAAGAACCCTGAACCCGAATACTTCAACAATGGTACGTTAAAAAAGCAGACAGAATACATCCAGCTTGATATGACACAAATGATGTCTGATCTAATCCCTGGTGAAACGATAGAAATCCCTGAGGCATACATTGGCCAAAATCAGAAACTTCCAGCACGTGTTATTATCCATCGTTTAACCGATAATCAAACGCAAACACGTCTTAAAAACCAAGCGATACGTGAAAAGAAGAAAGGCATTGTCATGAAGGATAAAAGTAAACGTTTAATGGGCATGAATGTATATATCACGAACACGTCGCTAGAAGAAGTACCGACGAACTACGTGCATCCATTATATTCACTTCGTTGGCAGATTGAAATTTTGTTTAAAACGTGGAAGTCATTCTTTGAAATTGATGAATGTCAAAATATAAAAAGAGAACGCCTAGAGTGCCATTTATATGGACAACTCATCGGCATTCTCCTCTGTTCTTCTACGATGTTTCAAATGCGTCAGCTTCTGCTTGAAAAGAAAAAGCAGGAGCTGAGTGAATACAAAGCGATTTATATGATTAAAGATTACTTTCCATTACTGTTTCAAGCGATAGCCGTTGGCACAGAAGAACTTTTAAAAATTCTGCATCGCCTTTATCAGCTGCTCAAAAAACACGGTCGTAAATGTCATAGGTATAAGAAGATGACCGTCTTTGATATTCTAGGGATTGTGTATAAAACGGCGGTGAAGCATAGACAAGCTGCCTAGCGAAAAAATCGCGTTTTAATAGGCTTCTTTAGCATGCCTACTTTTCTATCACTTGCTAGTTTTGAAACAAGGATCATTTCGTAACTATTAAATTACTTGGTTAGCTTGATGGGCATGTGGAGGGACCCCAAATAGAAATAATAATATTCCACCAATCATTCCTTTTGTTGAAATATGTTGCGCTTCTTTAGAATCAATAGATTGGTTCATTTTATCTCGCCCATACAATTGCATTTCTTCCACTAGGTCACTCAAATCTCCTATTGAAATGACTCCCTTTTTAAAGGCATCTTCTTCCGTATAACCCTCTTTAATCATATCTGAAATTCGTTCTTTTAAATTTATAAACAACTCTACTTTCATATCTGTCACTTTAGGAGGTAATTTGCGCTTATTTTAAACGCTATTTTGCACTATAAGTAAATATAAAAAAGCCCAATTTCTCGCATTAAAATTGAGAAATTGGGCTTTTATTGTTACTCCGGAAAAGCGCCCTTTAATGGAATAACTAAGATATTCATCAAATCCTATACTCATTAGTCATACTCTAATGAAAGTTCTTTGTTCTCTTCTTCAATACTCGTTTACAAAAGGCGTTAAATGCACAGCGAACTTGCCATTCGGTACGATCGTTCTAACATGCATTTCCTCTCCCTCCGCAACTGCAAATGTGGGTGATGATTTCCCCTTTCATAACCTCCAACAAGTTTTTTTATAAAATGCCAAATATCGGAGAGTATTAAAAAAAAAATCCAACCGAATAGCAAGGCAGTTGAGTTTAGAAATTACTTTTTAATTCATTAAAGTCGATGGTGCTTCATAACTTTTTTATTTAGGTAGAAAGAATATCTGATAAAAATAAGTGCAAGTATAACGAATAATCCACCAATCCAGCTTAAATTTTCTATATTAGTATATTGAATAATGATTCCTCCTAATGCAGAGCCAAGCATCATTCCCACATTCATTAAGGCGGTATTAAAACTGAGTACTGTTTCAGAGGATTGTGGTTTCAGTGAAATCAGATAAAACTGCTTTGCTGGTGTCGTTGTCCAAGTTGCTACTCCCCACATCCATCAACTTAAGGATTCAGGATTACCCTAAAACGAAAATTCTATTCATTATTGACTAATAATAGCGATGCATCCTGTTAATTAGGTTTGCATATCATAAACATCTTTTTTTCTTCAACTAAGAGTGCGGATTCATACCACAAGAATTATTTTTTCAATTATTAAAAAGAAACAACGAACCAATATTCCAAATGATAGAGGTATGTAATAATAAGTGAATAAGGGTAAAACCCTTATTCACTTATTATAGGAGAGTGTTTAACATGATTATCAAGTTCATTCGTTTACGTTAATTTTAAACACAATTTGTTATGCCCAGTTATTTATTTCAAGATGTTTGGGTTTATTTGAGTGTGTCTTTTTTATTAACTAAATATGAATGAAATGAGGATTTAATCATGAATGAAAAAATTATTAAAATTAATGAAATTGATATATGTACAGAGAGCTTTGGCAATTCAGAAGATCCAGCAGTACTACTGATTATGGGAGCCATGTGTTCAATGGTTTATTGGGATGAAGAATTTTGTCAACAATTAGCTGATACGGGCCGTTATGTTATTCGTTATGATAATAGAGATGTGGGACGGTCAACTACTTATGAGCCGGGGAGTTCCCATTATACTGTGGTAGATATGGCTGATGATGCGGTTGGGGTACTCGATGCATATCATATTGACGAAGCACACATTGTTGGAATGTCATTGGGTGGAATGATTGCTCAAATTATAGCCTTAAGAAACCCACAGAGAGTTCTAAGTATAACTTTGATTGCATCAGGTATTTTTGGTTCTGAAGACAACAACCGTAATTTGCCTCCGATTGACGAGAAGATACTCGCTTACCATGCTAATGGGGCCAAACTAAATTGGTCGGATGAAGAATCTGTTGCAAATTACTTGGTTGCAGGATCAGCGTTACTCTGTGGTTCAAAGAATAAATTTGATGAGAAGAGGACTTATAAGCAGGTAGAAAAAGAAATAAAACGAGCAAATAACCTACTTAGTATGTTTAATCACTCCCTTCTTAAAGGCGATGATTCTTATGAGGGGAAGTTAAAAGGAATTAATATACCAACTTTGGTTATCCATGGTACAGAAGATACAGTGCTTCCATATGAGCATGGCCTTGCTCTTGTTAATGAAATTCCGCATGCTTTGTTACTACCCTTAGAAGGATCGGGGCACGAAATTCATTGCGATGATTGGGTTCATATAATCAACGCTATTTCGAACCATACTTCTGTCTTGTAATCATTATAGGACTCGTATAAAATAAAAAACACTTGAAAAAAGGGCTACAATCGACCTTGTAACCCTTTTTTCTATTAAAAATCAGTTTTGAAACTGTTGCTCAGTTAAAGAATATTAATATTCAGTGATTGATATCACCATCCTAAAAGGGGTAACGTAACGTCACATCACCATCAAGATAAAGTTTTGAAGTACCCTCTAAATGAAATTTTTCTTTCTCTACATAACGTGACCTAATTGATACTACGAAATACAAAAACATCCTGCATGTTTGAACCATGCAGGATGTTTTCTAGTCTTTGTTTTTCATAATGTAAGAAACCAGACGAAGGATCTCTAGATATAACCATACTAATGTCATCATAAGTCCTACTGCACTGTACCATTCCATATACTTTGGTGCTCCACTATGAGTACCATGTTCAATTGAATCAAAATCTAGTAATAAATCTAATGCAGCAACAACAATTACAATTGCACTTATGATAATACTAATTGTCCCACCTTGATGAATATATGGAACAGTCACCCCTAAGATGCTCAATAAGAAAACAATAAAATACATAATAAAAATTCCAAGTGTTGCAACCGTTACAACCGCACGAAACTTTTTAGTTACTTTTACTATTCGAGTTGCGTATAACACTAACATGGAAAATAAAATCGAAATTGTTAGTAATACGGCAGTTAAAGCGATAGAATCACCAAAGCGCATTGTATAATATGCTGAAATACTTCCTAATAAAACCCCTTGTAATATTGCGTAAATCGGTGCGCAAATTGGGGATATGCGCGGAACGAATATAACCACAAAAGCGACAATTAGAGTAACTATTATAATTCCAATTAACACGGGTATTTTCATTGTCTCTTGTGTCATCTGTACGTATGAATAGACAGACGCTGCAAGAAGTAAGATAAGCAAAATGAATGTTTTTCCTATCGTTCCACCTATTGTCATTGTTGAAGCGCTTGTCTTTTCTTTATGGAATTTGTCTTTTTTTAACATTGGATTAGATGTTCTCATGCTTTCCTCCCAAAATATCTTTTACTTATAAAGTGATTTTTTATATCTCTAATTTCTTATTGATAATGCGACCTGTAATCGCTACGAGTACAATTATTAACAAGCAAGTAAAACATAGACCCAAAATAGTGAAATCTTCAATAGGGTAAAATGATGTATCAAAAAAATCATTCTTATCCATGAACCCAGAACTTTTAATAGTAACTGCATATTTCTCTAATTTACTTAACACATCCATTACTATTGTTTGTATTGTTGAAAAGATAGCAACGAAAATGATGAATAAAATTATTTTACTCATCCATGACTTCACTGGAAACAGCCTTATAATGGCTATGATAAAATAACAAGAAATAAGGATACTCATGAAATCGATCCCCCATAAAAGAAAGGCAAATATGTGTTGGAAGATTCCATAACTATACAACTTGTGATATTCTTGTCGAAATTCTCCGGTTACTTCCTCACCATAAAGACTCGGATTATAACCAATTACTTTTCCATCATAGAGACTTTGTGAAAAATAATATGAAAAAATTAAGCCTATACCTAATAAAATAATAAACATTAATGTGAAAAATAATAAATTCGTATATGTATATATTTGGGTTGTGATGGCTGTATAACGAATCATAGAATTTTTTAATATTTTATTAAAAGAAGGCAGCGCTATTAGAAGAAGTAAAAATGCAGATATACCAATTATTATTAGGTATATGATTAATACTAAATCCTTTATAAACGGAGGTAGTACCCTTGAGAGTCCTATCGTACTAAATAAAAGAAGTAAAGAAATAATAATAAAACCAGAATAAAAGACTGCTATTTTTTTTCTATTGCACTTATATAAATAGAGAAAAAGTGGGTTCATTGCTCAAACACCTCCCTAAACAACTCATGTACTGCTTTCCCGTGATGAAAACGAATTTCCTCTACGTTTTCATGTAATATAATAGTTCCGTCTTTTAAAAAGATTACTTCATCAAATATATTTTCGATTTCTTCTATTAAATGAGTTGAAATGAGAATGGTACAATCTTCTCGGTAAAATTTAAGAATTAAATCTAGTACATGTTTTCTAGAAACAAGATCAATTCCACCCAATGGCTCATCTAATATATATAACTTTGCTTTCCTGGAGAAAGTTAAAATAAGTTGTAATTTTTCCACTTCACCTTTTGATAAAGCAACTATATGCTCTTCTAATGGCATTTTAAACTCCGCTATTAAGTCCATTGCTTGATGTAAATCAAAATCACTATAAAAATCCCGATAGAAAACTACAGCATCTTTTATCGTCATCCACTCGTCAAAAACAGGACTATCAGGCATAAATGAAACAGTTTTCTTTGTTTCTATTCCTACCTTCTGACCTTCAATTGTGATAGTTCCTTTAGAAGGATAACGCAAACCAGCAATCATTTTTAATAATGTCGTTTTTCCGCTACCATTATCACCAACAAGACCAATAATTTTCCCTTCAGAAATTGTTGCACTTAAATCTTCAAGCACTGTTTTTAAGTTATATCTTTTCCACAGATTTTCAATTTTTAATAACTCTGTCATTCATTTCCCTTCCTTTTCTGTTCTAATGCAGAATGGAGGATTGGAAGAATTTCTTCTTTCGTAAATCCTAAATTGTCCATTCCATTTATAAAATTATCAAGCAACTCTGTTGCCATTTCTTTGCGTAGTTCAATAATCTTTTCTCCTTCACTCGTTACAAATCTCCCTGTCCCTCTTCGTGTCACAGCAATACCTTCTCGTTCTAGCTCTTGAAATGTACGTTGAATCGTATTGGGATTCACTTGTAATTCACTGGCTAGTTCACGTACAGCTGGGATTTTATCCCCCGGTGCTAAACGACCTGTTACAATTTCCTTTTTTATGTATTCCATTACCTGAATATAAATCGGGATATTAGGAGAAAACTCAATTTCCATTTCTTCCCTCCTCAGCGTTAGTGTACCAGACGAATAATACACTAATACTGATTGTGTGTAAATGGTAATTTTTCCAAACTATATATAATAAATAAAAGATGATATCTGAAAGAAATACGGCCAAAAACCAGTTCTTAAACTCATTACTAAAAACAAAATCCCATAACAAACATTAAATGTCGTTTATGGAAATTTGTTAACGTACGGTAAAACCCAGTTTTTTAACTTAGAAATTCCTTAGCATACGAAGTTCGCGTTTAGTTAGCGAGACCGCATTATTAACTCGCCTATTAATTTAAATGTAGCTCTGTTAATCTCGAGATTGAAATAAAACCAAAGTAAACTTTTGGCTAAAAGTTTACTTTGGGGTTTTAAATCATTTATAGCTAATTTTGTAATAAATCTCTCGATATTGATATAGATGTTAAATATGGGTTTTATATCTAAAATTAACAAAAAATATAACATCATAAAAATTAAGATGTTTTCTGTCACTTGTTTTTCCCTTATGCTTAAGATGAGATCGTATTCGCCGATTTTATCTTTTTTATTTGTAAATTTTAGATACAAAAAAGGAATCCTTAATAGCTTAAGGATTCTGCCATGTCCTTGCTACCAATAATGAGACATTATGTTAACCGAGCATGTATATGGTATACATTGTTTCTTGTTCAATTAACTGGCAGTTTAGTTATATAAGTAATTGGATATTTATAGTAAGATGAAGGTGAATGAGAGAAGAATTTATGGAGGTTACTCTATGGACTACAATCTATTTAGAACTTTACCAGAAATACCAAATCCTAAGTACATTGTATTTAGTGATTTTGATGAAACGTACTTTCCTCACCAATTAACCGCCGAACGAAAAAGTCAAATACAAGCATTAGAACAGACTATCGTAGAAAAAAGTAGGATTTCTGGTTTACTTTTTGGCTTGGTAACAGGTAGTAACATTGAGGCTGTTCTTGAAAAAATGAAGAGGGGTGGATTTCAGTATCTTCCTCATTTTATTGCAAGTGATTTGGGAACAGAAATTCATTATTTCAACAAATTAAAACAAGGTGAAATTGATAAAGAATGGCTTAGCAGGTTTGATAATGGCAATTACCATCCCGATAAAATAAAAGAGATAGTTGATTTGTTAGCTTCTAAAAATATTGCTTTAGATAGCCAATCACAGATGGGTGCATCAAAATACAAAAGCAATTACTACTATTTCAGCAAGAATGAAAAGGACGATCAATTAAACCTTAACCATATTAGACAAGTTGCTAGTGATTTTAAAATTAGTATAAACATCAATCAATGTAATCCTTTGGCTGGAGATCCAGAGAATGCATATGATATTGATTTTATCCCTTTAGGGACTGGAAAAGACGAGATTGTGAGATATATATTAGCAAAATTTAAGATAGACCGACAAAATGCAATTGCCTTCGGTGATAGTGGTAATGACTTAAAAATGTTACAGGCTGTAAAATTCGGTTATTTACTTGAGAATGCTACAAGTGAGGCAAAAAATGGACATGAGCGTTTAACCATAGGTTCTTATTCAGAAGGGATACTTAACACCATTAAAGAACTAGTTGTGTAGTAGTGATTGGAACCATTTTTTATAAGTTTTTAAATTAAATGGTCTTTGTTTGTGAAACAAACGGATGCTAATGTTAAATAAACAAGATACATTGACTTCCGCTTTCGAATTTTATGTAAATAAGCTGTCCACATGGACAGCTTATTTACATAATGATCGATATAGGAAGTTAATTTTAGAAGCTATTGAATATAATCATAAATATTTTTTGCTAATAATAAACAAGTTACTGTTATGAAAAGGGCACGAACATACCCACTTCCCTTTTTTATAGCAAACTTGGATCCGATAATCCCTCCAGCAATTTGTGCAATTCCCATTATGAAACCATACGCATAGTTTACTTGTCCTACATACATAAACATTAACAATGCACCAATATCGCTTCCTAAATTAAGCAACTTCGCATTACCTGCCGCTTTTAAAAAATCATATCCAATAAATAAAAGCGAAAACATTAAGAATGAACCTGTGCCAGGACCTAGAAATCCATCATAAAAACCAATAACAAAAACAAAAACAGTAAAAATAATGAAGTGTCGACCGGACAATTTCTTATGAGTGGAAATACTACCCCAATCCTTTTTGAATATCGTATAAATAGCAACAGCACCAAGCATGATCAGCATCAATGGCTTCAGTACCTCTGGGTTCATTAAATGAACGGTCCATGCACCTATTATGGAACCTATAAAAGTGAGTGGGAATAATCTAAACCCTGATTTCAAATCCAGGTTACCAGAACGATAAAACACAATATTACTAGTTACACACCCCATTGTCGATGCTAATTTATTCGTGGCTACTGCACTTGCTGGATTCAGCCCTGTAAATAATAAAGCTGGCAAAGCAATGAGTCCACCACCACCTACAACCGAATCAATAAATGAAGCTAAAAATCCAAAAACAATCAAAATAATTAATACTGATGGGTCTAAGTAAAAATCCATATTATCAACCTCTCTTTAGTCACTATCAGAATAGTAACTAATAATTTGCTAAATGTAAACAGTTATTGTAACGTTAAAATATAAAAGCAAACATCGGAGGACGAAAAAAGTGGACTACATAGTGCAACAGCTAAAAAAAATTGGTTTCAATGAATATGAAGCTAAATCTTATGTATCTCTTGTTAAACAGGGGCCTGTCACAGCCTACCAAGTAAGTAAAGATTCAGGTGTCCCAAGAGCGCGAATTTATGAGATTTTAGGTAACCTTGTAGAAAAAGGAATTGTCATGAAGGAAGAAATAAATGACACCACTCGCTATTCACCTCTGCCTGTTGAAATCTTTTTACAGAAGGCGCAATCAGAATGGAAGTCTACTTATGAAGGAATCAGTGATTCATTAAAAAGACTAGAAACTTCTGAGGAAAAAACGGATAATCGAGTGATTACTTTAAAAGACAATAAAACAATCATTAGCTATTGTCAGGCATTAATAAAAAAAGCAGAACGACGTATTGTCATTTCAATGTGGGATGAGATGTATGAAGCGTTAAAAGAAGATCTATCTGAAGTAGCTGATAAAGTTACAATACAAGGTATTACCCTGCATGTTGAAAATCCCATTAAAAATCTAGAAGCCCATCGCATAACAACTTATACAGAAACCCTGTCTACAGAACATTGGTTTATTTTATCGATAGATTCTAAAGAGATGATTTATGGACCATCACTTGAAAAGCGTAATATTGCTTTTTATACAGATGACCCCGTTCATATATACTTATTAGAGGATTATGTATGGCATGATGTTTTAGTGAATCGACTTGTCCGACGTAGCCAAGACAATTTGGAGAATTGGATTGCTACAGAGCGAAAAGCATTCTTTACGGAAGAATAAGAAGCATTATTTAAATTAAAGTTCTTTGTTCAACCTGACTGTTGAACAAAGAACCATGTATATTCTATATACATTTGGTTAACATAACGTCTAATTATCGGTAGCGAAGAAAAAGGTGTCCCCTTACTCTCAGAAGAGATTCGCCTTTTTCTTTTTCTGTGACTCTATGCATCTTTTTATACATTCCTATTCTAGAGCGACTTTTTGCTTCCCTATATTTCCCTATTTTTGTTATAAAACTTTGTATACTCTTAGCGTGGTTTTTTACCGAAATGCTGGCGTACCTTAATTGTTTTGCTCAGGGTTTCAGGTACCTGTAAATGTGTTTATTTAAAATGCTCGAACGTGATATCCATGGGCTACTTATTTTAGAATCGAATCGTGGAGATTGCATGTTTATATACAAGCTGTTGCTTCCCTTCAAATTCTATTAAAATAGAAAAAGTATCATATCCTCTTATTATTCCTTTTATATGTAATCCTTTGACCAGAATTAATGTGATATCCTTCCTCTTTTGAAATGCTTCTTGTAACAATTGTTCCTGGAAAAATAGTATGTTTCTACCTCTGTCCTTTTGAAATGCTTGAAATTTTGTTTCCAACGAGTTCACCCCCTATTCTTCTCATACCGTTATGAGGTTTTCCATGTCTTCTTACTTTCATTGATGCAAACGTTCTATTCCCTTCATGCTCTCAATCACTTTCTCATCACTCACTATATAATATATCTCATTTCCCTTTCGCTCATAGGAAACCATCTTAAACTGTTTTAACTTTGCTAATTGTTGTGACATTGTAGATTGTGGAACACGTAGTAACTTCTGTAACTCGGATACATTTAATGGCCCTTTCGAAATTAATTCTCGAACTATCATCAAACGCATAGGATGTCCAAGCATCCGCAATATATCTGCAGGTCTCTCGTAATCACCAATATTTATATAAAAAGCTTCTGACATAATCTCTTCTCCTTTTTTAGTAAGCATTTTCTACATCCTAAAATCATCTATTTGTTTTGCCAATGTTTTAGATACACATGGGCTACCTTCAAGTGGTTTTGTTTTCATAACTATGTTATTTCCGAAGAAGCTCCCTATGTCCTCTTTGTATCTTACATTGCTTCGGATGTACCTTACTAAATAACTCATTTAGTTCTCTTTGTTTTATATTTTCTAGTACGTTTAATTCCCGTCCAAACGTTTTCCTCCAAGCAATTTTTACTACTTTAATGTGCTACATAGAGGACGGAGTTTTAAGCTATTAAGGATTTCTTTTTGTATCTAAAATCAAAAAAGAAAAAGATAAGATCCGGGAACACGATCTTATCTTTAACACAAGGAGTAAACAAACGGATAACCATCATATTTATATTATAATTTCTTTTTTGTTAATTTTGAATATTAGAGTCGTAATTTAGTAGTCTATCTATATTGAGAAATTTATTACAAATTTAGTTAAAACCAAAGTGAACGTCACTTTACCTATAAATTGGTCGTAAGTTAATTATTAACCCATAAACTGGCCGAAAAATTTAATAAGAACCATGAAGTTAACAAGAGTTAGGGTGCTTTTATACTAAAAAACTAGAATATCAATAAAACCTTCACTGAAAGATAGCACCAACAATAACCGAATCTCTTACGCTAATCCTAATTCTATAAATAAAAAGTCGATTTCCTGTACGTTAAGAAATTGACTTTTTAATGAGTAATTTAATATCTTTATTAGAAACGAGCTTGATTAAATTAAATCCAAAATATCTTTTGGGGTATTTAATACATAATCAGCTTTTTCAAAACCTTCTTTTGTCTTTGAGCCCCATAAAGCGAGTGCGAATTTAACACCAGCACTTTCCGCACATTGCATATCGTATACAGAGTCTCCAATGTATACTGCCTCATTATTAGAAACATCTAATTGTTTCAAACAAGCTAATAATGGTTCAGGGTGTGGTTTGTGTTTATCCGTATCACACGCACAAATTGTATGTTCAAAATGACCGCTTAGACCAAATGGCTCGAACTCATCTATTAATTCTTGCTTAGTTTTTGATGTAACAATACCAAGCTTTAATTTACTAAGTGATAACTCTTTAATAATGCTTTCTAATTCTTCAAACACGGAAACTTCATGAGAAAAATCTAATACAGATTTGGCCCATTTCGGATGAACAACGTCTATATTTTGTACATTTAATTTTTTTAAGGTTTCTTTTCCAGGAATCCCTAATGCAAATCTTAAATCTTGTAACGCATAATCTTCCTTTAGTTCTTCTTTTAAAACTTTTTGTAAGGAT
>OVBJ01000728.1:196-41955 GCA_900406535.1 Noccaea bulbosa | reverse complement strand
CCATATAGTTAAATGAATTAAGCTTTTATTTTTATTTTTTAGTCGTAATCATTCTAATATGTTCGTCTTTTATTCACAACAACGAGTCAAAAACATAATAAAATAGTATTTGCTAATTGATGAGTATTTCTATTATAATTCTGTTTTTATCTTATATTAGATTTAGTGTGATTTAGAGTAGCCAGAACTCAAATAATTAGCATATTTATCAAAATTAAGAAAGTATAATTTAGAATTTTATATTATAATATAGGGTTAAAATTTTAGGCTTGTATTACAGTTTTGTAAATTTAGAGGTAATTAACTGTTTTTATGTCAAATGAAATCTTATTGTAAACAACATTAATAGAAGAAAGTATAATGTTTTATTATCATAAACAAATGTTAATACGTATTTGAGACAATGATGGTCAATCGGGGCTTTATTTTTTTTGTTGTTTACGAACTTTATATCTCTAAGTACCGCTCTGTCCAAACCGTAAGACAAGCGAAGATTATGAAATCTACTATACAACGAAAGATAAAGCAAACTAAGTGAGTAAGTGATAAAATCATTCATTAATCGAGGTTAAGAAACGTATTTCCCAATTAATGACTGTTTTTTTCTACACGCTTATACATTATATAAAAGCAACTAACTGCCAGCGATGATGTTGACCCCAATAATAAAAAGCACAATATTACTTTGTTAGTTGAGGTTAAGAAATGATTTTGCATGACTGTTTTTTTCCCCACGCTTGCAAATTCTGAAATTTTCCAACCATAANTGTTGTTTACGAACTTTATATCTCTAAGTACCGCTCTGTCCAAACCGTAAGATAAGCGAAGATTATGAAATCTACTATACAACGAAAGATAAAGCAAACTAAGTGAGTAAGTGATAAAATCATTCATTAATTGAGGTTAAGAAATGATTTTGCATGACTGTTTTTTTCCCCATGCTTGCAAATTCTGAAATTTTCCAACCATAAAAAGAGAGGATAATGGAGTGAACACTGACTGACGCAAGAAGAATTAAAGTTGGAGAATAGGGATTGATAATAATTATGAACAAGTTCAGTACGACCTCCAAGAGCCCACGTGATCTAGTCATTTTCGTACGAATCTATCATGCAATCTAAATTTGGACTAGTAGTTGATAGAGATTGATAAATTATCTGTTATAATTGCAGCTTTACACTGCTTGTTTAAAAACACGAATTTGTTTTCCCAAATACGTATACTTTAGGGATAACTGTAGAGAATACGAAGTTATATATTTTAACATCTCTATGAGATTATTTACTTTTGTAAATATGTTGCTTTTCTTTGCCAAATCTTGTGGACCTTTAAGCACTAAGGACTTTTTTTTTTTTTTTTGGTTCTTTTTCATCTATTACATATTCAGAGTCATTGCCAAGTTTTAAACAAGCATCAGTAATGATCTTATCAACATAACTCGAATCTGATTAAGAAACTCCATCCCAATTATACGGATAGAGATACTACAAATGTCAGTATATTTTTACCTAAGAAACATCAACTAGTCAGTGTCGTCCTAGTAGCAACTAAAAGATTTGGTCTTTGTTTCTGATTATCTACAACACTAACTCCTCAAGGTCCAAACGTCTCTAGGTTTCTCATTTCATGTTGAAGGCAATTTAAAGTTACAGAAAGTTCCTCAAAGCGTTTGTGTGAACAGTCACCAACTACAAAAGCTGAGACCTTGTTTCCTACTTCGATCCAGCTACATCCCGGTGTTTTCTTGATGCCTCGCTCAACCATTTCTCTCCTCACATCTTCTGCTTCCTTCCACCGACCACTCGAGCAATACAAGTTTGATAACAGAACAAAACTCATCTCTTCACTTGGTTCTGCTGCTTTCAGAACTTTGCCAACCTCTCTACCCAATTCAGTGTGCCATTGTGTACAACAAGCACCCAAAAGAGCTTCCCATGAACTAATATTATTACTAGCCTTCGTGACAAGTGAATTATAAGTTGTAGCCAAGTCCTTTGCTTCTGCTAAATGTCCACTTCTCCCAAACATATCTATCATACATGTTACATGATCTACTTCCAATGGAATCCCATAATCTTTAACCATGGATTCGAAAATCGCGCAACCTTCCTTTACAAGTCCTGAATGGCTGCAAGTAGTCAGCAATCCAATAAATGTCACATTGTCTGGTTTAGTCCCTGACGCTATCATGTTGTCATACAGCTTTAGAGCTTGATCTGCTAACCCATGAACACCAAACGCGAAAAGCATCGTGTTCCAAGATACCAAATCCTTGTTAGCTATATCCCCAAACGCACGGTGTGACTCGTTAATATCTCCACACTTGGCATACAAGTTAACCAAGGCGTTACCAACATAAGCATAACCTTGAAAGCCACGATGGATCAAACAACCATGGATCATCTTTCCGTGTCCTAAAAGAGCTAAAGCTGAACACGCGTGAAGAACAGCACCATATGCAAAATGATCAGAATCCACACCAGACTCCATCATTTCAACGAAAAATCTCAGTGCTTGCTCTCCATCTCCATTCCTACCATATCCCGCAATCATACTAGTCCAAGTAACGATATTTTTCTCAGGAGCTAGATGAAACACCTCAAGAGCTTTCTCTGTTTCTCCTATTCTCATACACGCGTCAATAACAGAGTTCCATGATACCTGAGTCATGACTTCAATCGACTCGAGCTCTCTCATGGCATCATCTCTGCAGCCTACTTTAGCGTAGAAACTCAACACAGAGTTCTTGGCCTCAGCCGCAGAATCCCACCCGTTCTTCACCATCACAGCATGTACCATCCGTCCATAAACCACATTTGACGAATCGGCAGAAGCATTCATCAGAGAGCTAAACGTATAACAATCCGGTTCGAACTCACTCTCCAACATCTCTTTGAACAACGTCAAACAAGATTCGATCTTCCCACACTGGGCATGACCAGAGATCATTGTGTTCCAAGCAAATGCGACCCTTTTCGGCATTTCGACAAACACATGGAGTGCGGCTTCAAACTGTTGAGCATTCATGTACGCAAACAAAAGCGAGCACCAAGTTACTTCATTTCTACCATCATTGCACATTTCTCGAAACACTTTGTTTGCGCTAAGAACATCAGAGCACTTACCGTACATGTCGATAAGCGAGTTATTAACCGGAAACGAAGCAACGTACCCAGACCGGATAATTAGACACTGAATCTGTCTTCCGAATCTAACGTCGCGTAGAGTCGCACAAGCGCTCAAGATTGCCGTGAACGAATAGTCATCAGGCTTAGAGTCAGAGAATCTCAATTGGGTGAAAATTGTTGTAGCTTCTTGGTGTAGACCCATATGGGAATAGCTCGTCAGCATTGTGTTCCACGCCACGGTATCTCGGTCAGGCATTTGGTCGAACACCTTACGGGCGCTTGCTATGCGACCTGATTTAGCTAAAGACGCGATCTTTGAAGTAAGATGAACCAAAAATCGACATTTCGACATAATCATACTGTTGCAATATGATTCAATTTTGTAAAATAACGAAGCATGAAAAAGTCGGAACTAGAAGAAGAAGGCATCGAAAGGAGAAGGAAACGAGCAAACTCTCTTTGTCCAAAGGTCAACCGAATTTTATAGTAATTGTGAATTTTTGCTAAAAGAATTTTAAAGGAAGACATCGCCTGAAAAACTGCCGCCATATTAAGTTTCTTTTGCTGATTGTACATATTAACGTCCCCTGGATTTAAATAACGTCCAATCATGTAATGCAATGCAACACTACTGCACAAGCCACTAAAAATCATTTAAATATCTTTATAAAAAAAAAAACATCATTTAAATATCGATTAAATATGTAGAACAGAGTTGCAATATCATTAAACCAAAATAAAATAAAATAAATGCAGGTAAAGTTTCATCATACAATACTTCATAACTTCCTAGTTTACTTTTTAATTTCATTTAATGTAATTATGTACAAAAAAATCACGGAAATCATGTCAAACTTGTCTTCCAAATTTACAACATTGATGACAGCCTTAGCAATCATCAACAAGTGATATTGCATGTTTTGCATTGTTGTGGGCGATGATTGCTTAGGCTGTCAACAACATTGTAACTTAATTATCAGTGGTAAGCATAACTTCATTAGAATCATTTAGCCAAAGAGTTTAGTTGTTTCTAATTTTAATTTTTTAGTTATTAATGAGAAATACGTTATAATCCGCTCAATCTTATTCAAAGCACCAAATTCACTGCCTTGGATCCTTATAGGAGGAGGTATTCCAACATTGGCAGGCTTCATTAGAGATTGGAAATCGAGATGCATAGTAATTCCTTGCAATGGTTATCAAAATGGAATCATCTCATATGGAATCGATGCTGAAATTGTATTGTTTCAGGAATTATCAACAAATAATATTGCATTTTTTTGCATTATTGTGTACGATGATTGCTTAGACTCTCAACAACATCATGACTTACTTATTAATGGTAAGCAGAATATCATTAAAATTATTTAGTCAAAAAATTTAGTTATTTTAAATTTCAATTTTTTTTTAATTAGGAAAAAAGCTTGTCAGCTGCACGAAAGGTCACAGCATGTTCAATTATCCGAACAAACTTAATGTATACCTAGCTACATAAAGTATATGTTTCACATAACCACATATAAGAACTATATGTGGTTATGTGGCTTATGGAGGTTTATTGTATTAATGATTTGGAGTTATTTGGATAAATCTAAATCTATAAAGTTTTAAGGGGGTTTGGAAATTTTCATCCCATAAAATGGTATTTGGATTTTTTTATTTTTAACTAGAAAATTTCTTACAAATCCTTCAAAACAGTTTTTTGATATATTTTATTAGTGAAATCTTAATTTTCCAATAAGATGAGATTTTAAATAATTTGTATAAATGATTAGTTCAATAACCTTGAATTTTGAGTAATTTTTATAAATATTAGATCCAATAAAACATGATTTGGAAAAAAACCAAATACTCATAAATCATCAATCCAATATCTCCTAATAGTAATCGATTAATCCTTAGGCACCATTGGGCTCAAAGGCTCAATCCTTGCTTTCCCAAAAGTATACATAAATAATATAACCAAAAAGAGTCTCCATATTTGATTCTTCACCACCACAAACCAAAAAAACTCTTTGTAACTTTTTTCGTGTCTTCTTCTTTGACTTGGCTGCACATATTCATATATCGTGAAATATGAAAGATTTACATTTTGTCATTAAGGAACATTAACTACGACAAATTGAGAATTTTACATTTAGTCATTAGTTAAAAGTTAAAACAAAAACAATTGGAATCTTTACATTTTATTTATGGTACATTGTTTTGCGTCGCGTCATACCATATCACATATATAATGACAAATGATTTAACCCTACTTATTACTTCCCATAAACTGGTGTTTCTGTTTATAATAACAATAACATATATTATTGATATGGTTCGTATGCAGCATACATAAATGAGTACAAAATACATAGCTTAGTACTATGATCAACCTTTATTTGGTACCATATTATGATCAACTTATTTATATCCCATTTACATCACACAATTTAGTTTCGATTCTATCCCGGACCAAACCAACGAACGAGTTAAAATTCGTCTCTGAAGATCCAACCGTTGTAATCGCATCTTTGAGATGACATTTAACCTTCTCAACGTTGTTTCTCAGCTCACTCGAAGTTTCTCCGTTCATCAACCGTCTAACATTCACCGAGACTTCGTCCCTTGTTGTGTCCATCTGTTTCTCGCAAAGGTTAATCCCAATACGCCAGTCATCGACCACAAGTTTCCGGTTAGTGAACTGATCGGTCAAAAGCGGGTAACACAGCAACGGTAAACCGCACCAAACACTCTCTAGAATCGAATTCCATCCACAATGTGTCAAAAACCCTCCAATGGCCGGGTTTGAGATTACTTCCATCTGACAGCACCACTGTACCACAAGGCCTTGACCTTCGATCCCCTCCATAAACCCGGCCGGAAGAAAATCCGGTACGTCGGATCCAACTATATCCGGACGCAAAACCCAAATGAAACTGAGCCCACTTAGAAAAAGCCCATGGGCTATCTCAACGATCTCTTTCTTACCGATATGTGCATAGCTACCAAACGAGACGTAGAGGACTGATCCGGTGGGCCGACCCTTGAGCCACTCGGTACAATCTGACTCGGCCCACAGGCTCGTGGGGACGATCGATTGGGTTGAGAAAACCGGACCGATAGCGTAAACCGGTTGTTTGGCTTGTAGAGCCGAGAGAGAGTCTGGTTCGAGCTCTTGTACGGTGTTGCATAAGATGATGTCAGCTTTCTTGACGTCTTCGAAGGCCTTGAATAGTATTCTGTAGACCACTGTGTTTGTGTCTACGTCTCTGTCGCTAGCTTGGAGATATGACATCAAGTCTTTTGGGTATATTGCTTTAACCCCTGGTACGTAATCGATCACGTCTTGTCGATTATCTACAAATGATGTGATAAAAGTATAAAACCATGTAATATATAAGAAAAGTTCTCTAAAATTCATCAACCTTCTAGTCGCCGACTTACACAAAAATACACAAATTAAATCAGGAATTTATATTTTCTTCCGAGATAATACACAAGTTTCTAATTATACTCTTATTTATGACTTGTGACTATTTATAAAATAGTTGAATATTTTAACATATATATATATAGACCAAAATTGTGGTAATCTTTTATGGATTTTTTATTTATTATAGCTAAATAAATTAATATGTAATACATAAATCATTGACATGGTTAGTTAAGACTTAAGAGTGTTACCAAGAGATTTGAAATGACCGTTGGATATGAGGAGATCCATGTGGTAATAGAGATTGAGGACCAAGGCAGGTTCGGTCCAAAACGAGACATTAACGAGGTTGTGCTTCTCGCAAATCATAGACAACCAAACGTAAAAAGTGTCGGCAATCAAGCAAGTCACCGGAGGATCATCATTACGGCGGGAGATTTGGGAGATGAGATCATCGACATGGGCAGAAAAGACGTGGAGAATGCCTTCGAAGAATTGGTCATGGTGAAGCGACCGGTCAAAACTCAAAGGAAAGCCGTCGCTCACGGTGACGTAACGTATGTCGAGCTGGCCGGAGCTGCGGGAAGTGGAGAAGATGTCTCCTGCGTCACCGTGGTGTGCGGTGGAGATGTGGTGGTGGATGGATTCGGTGTTAACGAAAGTGATGGTGAAGCCATGAGAAGCGAGTTTAATGGCTAAGTGGACAAAAGGTATGACATGGCCTTGAAGTGGGTATGGTATCATCATGGCATGAGGCTTTCTCGACTTTGTTCTCTCCATTTTTCTTGTAGCTTCTCAATGAGATATATTTATTTTAGTATTTTGAGTGATGTATATGATCACTGGAATATTTATATATGGTATAAGACTATAAGTGAATTTCTGATGGACCATTTGTCTACTATATCATTCGTAGAAAACTAGANTTAAAATTAAAACCCAAAAAAAAAAAAAAAAAAAAAAAACCTTGAATGGATATTCTTTTGAAAAGAAAAATGAAACACTCAACCAATTTTAACATAACGATTTAAATCAATAATTTAAACTTTGATACTATACTAAATTTCATTAATACCTAATTACTTTTTCTTGACTTTTATATATCATCTAAATTTCAACGTGTGATTCCTAAGAACAGAACTATATATGTTGTTAATGTTAATGTCTCCATTAGAACTCGAATATATATACCCCTATATAAATATTTTATATCATATGTATAGTTGAATGATTGTGTTATATTGATTGCCTAAGAAAATATCTCGTGATAAGAGAAGCCGTCAAATTTGATTTTGGAAAATACGAGGATGATGAATATTCAAAGGCCACGTTGAGACAGTCTCTTCGTGTACGAAGTCGACGTGACAAGGAAGAGTAGGCCAGTCTAAAGCGGTGTATCACACTAAAGCAGATTTGTCATTTTATGACAACTTGGCTTACAACATTTTTGTAACGGACTTACTATCAAGAGGTACCACCAACAGTCACCCATTCCAAAAATGTTCAAGTTACACAAATTTTACCTACGATTACAAAACATACGATTTCGCTCAATACGTGATATTGATGTTCTACGATAGAATGTGATATTGATGTTCTACGATAGAATGTATAACCTGTTTTGTCATTCTCGTAAGTCATGATTCTTAAACTAATCTTACTCTTTGAAGATTCTGTTTTATTTTTTTAACAAGTAGATTGTCAATCTCTAAAACAAAATTGATGACAACTAGTTTATTCTTTTAAAATTAAAATTAGTTTTACAACTGTCACTACAAACTTTTACTTGTGGGAACATGGTAACTACTAAGTTCTAACTATTGAGTTAGTGAACAGAACCTGAATATCTGTTAGTGAATATTGTGGAAAGAAAATTGAAGGAAACAACTCTCTAGACATGTTCGATCAAGACAAATATAGAACACACATTGTTGTTTTAACTTTTCTCAATTCTTAACGAGTTTAGAGTTTAGAATATCTTGGACATGTGTATTTGCACAGCCATGGAACTTGACAAAATGAAGAAGAAGAAAACGGCATGATAGCCACCTAAGCATATAAAATAACAGTAAAAGTGTACACATAGAAGAAACATGTATCCACACAGAAGAATGTGTGAAAGAAACAAAGAAAAGAGTTAAAACTTACATCAGATTTTTGTACAGTGAAGCTATCAGTTATGATAAAAAAACGTTTATTCTTTTGAAGGCAAGAGTCACTTTCTTTTTCAGCTATCAACATTTGTGACCACCATGTTTTTGCTTTGGTTCCATTATCAGACCATGTTAGACTTATCCTTCTTGTTGTCGAACCCAAAGAGCGAGCAGTTCTGAAACGCATCAAGGCTTGTCGCTATCAGACGGCTCAAACCACCGAGGCTCTCACTGAGGTTCAAATCCTCTGTATACTTTGAAGATCTAATGTCTAGGTCTAGTGGTCCTAACGAGTCCGGCTGCAAAGAGGAGTACAACAAAGTGTGTTAGTAGAAGATTTCATTTTTCTTTTCATTTTTGAAGAAAATACGAGATTTCGAGATTTTACCCAATATACATCCGCAAGACCACAATGGATCTTCCCTGGAGAATCCATCGTTTGATGGTCTGTTGGACACTGTTCCATTGGATCTTCATGGTCAGGAGGGTTACAAGGCTCCTCATCGCCCGATACAGCCTAAGAGAAAGTTACAAGTACTGTGAATCAGAAGGTTTTAGTTCTGGAAACACCAATTGAATAAGAGAAGTGTCTTTGAAACTGATTTAGTTACCTCCACAAATCGAGAAGACTCTCCATTCACTCTGCCAACACCTCCAGGAGAAGCATTGGGGGAATCTGCGAGACGGTTCTTTTGAAAAGAGAAGGCATCACGTGTGTCTTCATCACCCCATAAAGAGGAAGACCCAGAAGTCAGCGGTTGTAGAGCACTTGGCTTGTTCTGGTGTCTTAGTATATGAGCAGCGATTGCAGCATCAAAAGAGTCAGAGGCAAATGTGGCATCTCGAAGGAAGCAATGCGAACCCTCAGTAGCTGCGGGTGGATCCACACAATCGCTATCTATGTCATTGGGCACTTCAGAAAGTAGATCACCTATACTTATGTTAGTTAGACTATCGGCCCATTCTCCCGCTGATAGCGTATTACCGCTGCTCAAATGCTCAAATGGAGTAATGGTCGGTGAAGCAGGTTGATAATTATTATCTCTAGAAACTGCAGGACGATCAGGCATTTCACCAGAGGCACGTACTACCGATGTCGCTTGTTCAGCAGTTGAATGAACAGATAAGGGTCCTGATTCAGTAAGGAGCATGTTGAGCTCGTTCGCCTCATCCACATTCATGTCATCCTCGAGTGAAGGACAAGAAGCTGAAGTTGGAATTTGAGAGATAAAAGAACCTGATGAATCATGGACGAACCAACCGTACCTGCCAAATCAATGTACAAAATTAACTTTGGATTACACTGTTTGATAAATTGACGAGAAGAAACCTGAAAAAGACTAAGAGAACATAAGAGCAAACCTTAAGCGGAAAACTGACGGACTTCCAACCATCGAATGCACTTCTGCTGCGCTTAGAAAAGATTCATTGGTCCACCTCTGATGACAAGTTATAGTTTCTTTCCTTGCATTGTAAGGGAACAACATTAGCTCTCCAGACGCACAACTTGAACTTCCCCATTTGCGATTGAGATGTTCCAGCACAGAAGATATCTTCTTGCGATTACTAAGAGTAAGTTCCAGATGCGGATTGTGCTTGTCCTGTTCACAGATCAAGCTCCGTTTTATGTCTCATGAAAATATCGCTCCAATCAGTATTATTCCTATTTGAAGCTTACCATTTCCAAGGATCTTCGAGTACATTCATCGATTGGGAACAGCTGAAGTTTCAACTTGCCAGAAGACTGCATATTGGCATCACTGAGAGGAACCTCACCAGAAGAGCATAGGGAAAGTGGAGGCTTTCCGGTTAAATATCTTGTGGGAGATAAGTCTGAGATAAAAAAAAAGAGAATCTGATTAGAATTTGCACGTTATTACTCAATAAACAAACATCAAAGAAAGTGGAAAATTAAATAACATCCAATACTAGCAAGCAAACCTCTCTGACCATCCATATCTTTGTCGATTGATGTTCGTTCTAAATGCTCTGCAGCATCAGCAACCAAAGAGACTCCATCTATTGCAGCCTTTTCCCATTTTCTATAACCTGCTGAAGATGGAAGAACTGCTTTGAGTCAGTCAAGTAAGAACCCGGAAACTACGTCAAGTTTTTCAAATAGCAACTTAGAATCTAATATAAAGACTAAAAGTAGATAATGCTCAAAACTGTAAGAACACTGAAAACACAAACACAATATAAGGCCAAAGAAGACTGCCTATAAAAACTAGCAGAGAAAGTACCTGGTTTTCGTCGTTGCCTTCCACCTCTCCCAAAAGCTGTATCTTCTTTTTCATCACCAAGGCTAACACCTAAGCTTTCACCATGTTTGGTAGATGCTCTTCCAGGCCCTATCTTCTTAACATTTTGGCTGTCGCAAAGAATCAGTTTAAATGGACGGTTATCCAATCCTCTTTCTCTGCTACTTGAGATGTTTCCAAGGGAAGCGGAAGAGTAATTTTCTCCCTGGCAAGCCCGTTTTCTTGTGCTCTTTCTGCGGTCTTTCAGCAATTGGTGTTCCTTCATGCAAAAGGATTTGTTAGAAAATAGTTTCTTGTCAAATCCAATATGTTTTTGACTTAAATCAAAATCTGCATTAGCCAACTAACCAAGGCCTCTAAGAATAGCTTGAATCTCCGGGGTTTGAGGTGAAGTTTTGAAGCTTTGCAGCTATACTTTTCTAGTAGAGACCACCTGCACGACACATGAAAAAGTATGTTTGCTTTAGACAAAAGAGCTGAATGATAATTATTAAGTTTATCATATCCGAAATCATGTATCAGGTTGCAGAAAGATATACTCAATGCACAATAAACCCAGAGAACATTTCCAGACGTTCTTCGTCACAAACAGGAAATGCATTGCCATACTAATGAAGATTTTGAGGCAAATGGAACCTTAAATGAATGTGATTATGCCTAGTTAATACTCATCATTTGCTTAAGATAATGTACTTCAACAATCTACAATGGCAGCACAGAGCATAACAGAAAAGAAACGTATATATATCAAGTACCATCGTAGCATTGCAGCATTTGTGTCTTTCGGGTTCTTGGCATCAAGACTCAGTTCCGGGCCCAGCAGTTTGTTCATACGCCTTACAAGACGGTAATAGTAGTGTCTAACCTGAAAACCACAAGAAGTTTCCAAAACCATGAGAAACTAAAAAGCAAACACCAGCAAGTGCAAGTGAGTAGGAAACGAAACCCAATGTTCTAGCAACCAACCTGGTCCTTGTTTTTGCTTTGCACACGAGAAGTAATCTTCTCGAAATTCTGCACAATCAAACACAAAGAGAACGTCCCTCACACACAAAAACAAAGAGAAAGCAGAGGCTAAACCCATTCAACTCCAACAACTGATAATAGTATAATACCTTTCCAACTTGACGAAGCGCATTGAAGAAACTTTCCTCTTCTTGATGCGTCCAAGCAGCCCATTGCCTAGTCGGCTTCTTAGCTGCAATCCCAATGATAACACCACGTAACCAAAACATGGCAGCTAACAAAAACAATCAAAGCTTCTGAAGCAATGCAACATACCAGGAAACTGAGCAACATTGATAGAAGCAGCAGCTGCTATATTCGGATTGCTGTTCTGGTTTATTAAGCGGCCCTCGTCTATAGGACCATTAGTGCTCAACAATACCTCCTTCTCGGCTTGCATTGCACAATGACGCGATAAAGGTTCAAGCATTCATGCTTCTGAGAGAGATCCTCCAAGAAACCAAGTTGCAACTCTTCCTTTAGCTTTCAAGTTCCCACAAATCAGAGCAGTGAATCCTGTTCATGGAAAAGGCCAAACTCAGAACGAATGTCGATGCATAACCATGGCGATCATCAACTAAATTTCAAAATTAGCAACGAAACTCAACTCAGTTTAACAAATTCTACCTCAGTCGCAACAAAAAGAGAAAAACCCTAATTTCGAAGCGGCAATGAAGAAGAAACAAATTAACCGTCAATAAAACCCTAAATTAAATGTTACCAAATGCAAAACGAAACGCCCCAATTCGATACCCTTATTAGCTTAATCGACAGATATACAAATAAATCTCGTAATTGAATACGAAAATTCTGAAAAATTAAGAACTAGGGTTACTAAATACATACTCAATTAATTTCGAAGTTGTAACAAAAAATGAAAAGAGAAACATGTTTGACCCCCGAAAAAAAAAAACACGAAAAATAAGATAAATTTTACCTGAGAAAGATGCAAATTGATGGAGCCTGGATTGGCGAACAGTGGTCCAAAATTCAGGGCAAATCTAAATAAAATTGAAGCCGAAGGTATTTTTCCGACGAGCATCGACGGTTGAACAAGAGAGAAAGAGAGAGAGTTTNGAGGGGGTTTTTTTTTTTTTTTTTTTTTTTTTCCTTGTTTTACATTCGCATAAAAATTAAAGGAAAAATAAAGTGAAATGTAATTAATTAATTACATGTTATGTACGATGTGAAAATATCGAATATATATTTTAATGGTTGGTTCGTTGTTGTACAAAAATTTAATAAACTCAATATACTAATAAGAATTATATTCTTGAAATTAAGTAAAATATCTGTACTTCGTGCAAGAATCATTGTTATATAACTATTTATTATGAACAAAGGAAAAAACTAGATATAAAATCCTTATAAAGTTATAATTGGTCTTTTAATCAAATAATAAAGTTCACTCGGCCAGTTGCCATCATCATGCTAAGTATTTATTTAAACCAGTCAGATTACNAATTAAAAAAAAAAAAAAAAAAAAAAAAAAAAATTAATAAATAAATAATTAGACGAATTTGCCTCTTTATAAAAGAAAAAGAAAAAGAAATTGGTTGAATCGTAATGCACGTGGCTCGGGTTAGCATCTCCCAAGTCGCATGCACAAAATTGAAGTGTTGTCTTCTTCTTTTGGGCTCTTATTGTTTTTTTTTTTGTTGAAATCGTCTCGGGCCTATACATAAATGCATGGGCTTTTCTTTAGACCAAATGGTAACTAAACTATTCTCGCCTAAACTGCCTTGAAATTCTCATTTGAGTGGGCGACGACATGTGAACGAATTAATCGTCATCAACATTATTGGTTATTGAACTACATCAAATAACAATTTTAAGCCCATGTCAAAAACTGATACGTTGGTCGTCTTGATTTGCGGCTACATCATCATATCGCTAGCTCATCCATCGATATATAAGCCTTGGTTTCTGTTTGTATTAAGGTTTTCCTGCGTGGAAATATCCGTATTGCATGTGTAATAGATTGTTCAATTTGAATACGTTTTGTAGTGAGAATTTAGGGGTTTCGGCCCATACATCTTCTCAAGAAGAAATCATACTTTCTAGTGAACTTTTTAAAATGATTCTCAAGCATATAGCAATTAATTAGTTAAAATCTTCAAATGTTCTCATGGAAAATTTATCTGCATTGTTTGTATTTCATGTTTTGAATCAACATATATGGTACTTTATTAGGTTAACGATATTGATTAATTACATGTCTCATGGTAATGTATACCTTGATAGTCGATAGACGTAGATATTGCGCCTTTAACAAAATCTATACTATCAAAAACTTCAGCTTTTGTCTCACGGTTTAACACTTATATATGGTAATATGGTATCCATATATGTATGTGCACACGTAGTATTTAAATAAAGCATCAATGGATTTTAAGTTGTATTTCTTTTTGGTTAAAAAGTTGACTTATCTTTTTCTTAAAAACGGAGTTCAACGAATGGATAAAGTCAGAAGCCGGAGTAACGATGCGATGAATCCACATGACTTTGGGCTTTTCGTCCTCAAATTGTTTGACAAGTTCAAGCTGTTACGCCAAGCATATAGATTTGACCCGAGGATATTGCATAATATATTACAACTAGGGTTGTACCCGCGCCCTGCACAGAGTGATATTTTCTGAACTGGTTTTTTCTGTTAAAAAATGTTTATTTACATTAGACAAAATCTTGAGTGATACAGATTATTTATCTTATTTTGGTTATTTTCATAGTTTACAGTATGAGAATTTAACACTTAATTCAATAATAGTTTATCCCATACAAAATCCTCACAAATTTTGATTATGGATTTCTAAACCTAGTATATATCAAATTTTAATATGTTTAAAATAATTTTATATTTTGATAAATATAAAGTAGCATATATATTTATGTTTTTCATCAATTTTAAATAATTAAAATAATTTAACTTATATGATAAGTTTAAATATATTATTATTTTTAAAATTCTGAACAAACTAAAATATTAAAAAATATATACGATTTAATTATTCAGTTCAGTTAAGAACTATATTAAATCAAATAAAAAACGTTATAATTTGGAAACCTATTAAATCAGGTTTCCTACTCATGATTGATCATTATTTGGATCCTTTTTTATAATAGGTTTTTGAACTATTATTCCAAAATATATTCGATGTGGGACTTTTAACAATTTTAGAGATTGCTTCATTTTAAAAAATTCAAACCATAGGATATGCAGAAAAAAACTAATTTTGTTTTATTATATATTATGATGTGATGATATAATTTATTTTTAAATGTAACGTTAAACAAAAATGAAAGGAGAATAAACTGATTTTTAATCAATTAATAAATACAATTAAAATAAAATCTTACATATTTTACTGATTGATTGACTAATAATTAATTTTGTCAGAAAATAGAAGAAACTTTTTTAATTAATAATTAATTATCTAATTAAATTAATATTAAATTTTCATTCTCTAACCAAATATGAATGGTATACAATATAAATTTTCTAGTAATCTTTGGCCTAATTAAAATATCTCTTGAGAGTGAACCTTGTGTTGACACGTCAGCATGGCATGGATGTAAATAATACATGAAGTAAATGTTATTTTTTATAAAATATTTTCTTTTAATATATAAGGGATATACAATATATTTTTCTTATTGGTTTTGTAACAAAACTTTTGTACAGTATAATGGTTTACCCACGGATTTATTTCTATTATATAACAATTTTGTAGCACCTATGCTATGCTTAGTTTTTATTGTAGTTGCTCTTATAAATGTTTACAGAAATCAGTATTTCATGTTAATTATACTAAAAGACTTCAAAATCAAATTTAAGTAGAGTTTATAATACAGTGTTTTAGACTATCTTGTCTCTCCATTATCAATTAGTTTTCTCGAAGCTAGCTTACGCTTGAATCCATATATTAGTATGCCGCCTTTTATACAAGATATACGGACTCAAAGGCCATAAACACTTGAATATGAAACTTTGTATTTTACAAGCCATGTGTACTTTTTAAAAATATACCTTTTGTTTATTACTGCTATTAGACTTTCAAGACGTCAAGATCTGCCTGTCCCCAACCGTGATGATTGATGAAGATGCATCAACTCCCACGCAGACGCATAAGTCAAACCGAGAGATTCCAAATCCAAACCCTTTTCAGATTCGAGACATAAACCCAATTTTGGCGCGGAAACCATTCAAAATCAGTTATCCCAGATTCCCAAGCCTTTTACATCTCATATGTGTTACCATAAACCATGTCTAACTGTAGCCTTCTTATAAGAATTTACCTTTCACCGACATTTGTATTACTCACACGCATTACTCGCTTTTACCTTTTCGTCAGCAACCATCTTTTTGGCAAGACATCTAAACTGACTGATTTTTTTGTAAAAATATAGCCTATGGATAGTAACTATTTAAACTATTTTTTCACTACATTACAAAAACAATAAACGTATTTGGTCACAGTCTGAACTCCGAACCATTATAACAGTTTGAAAGTTGAAACCATATAAACGAAGAGTTACTATATAGTACTTTTTTTAAGCACAATTTCAATTTTAGCTAGATCTCATGTTTGTTACAGTACTTGTATAGTATTAGTTAATTCCACTTACTGTATTTTTATTCATTAATGTTTTCATGCATGTCTTCCATTCTTTTACTAGTGAGTATACACTGTCTACGTGGCAATATCGTAATGCAATCGCCATAAAAATATAGAGATAGAATGATATCCACTTGTTTGCAACCACAAAATAGATATCCACTATTTTTTTCATTTATTTAATTGCTGAGTTTCTTGTATTTTCTGCTGCCAGATCCACTTCCATGAAGGAGACACGGGTGGCCTTTGATTGGATTTTGCAACCTATCACCCAATTCATATTATCACCATTATTATTAGGTTAATATTTGTCAATATATATTCATGGTGAGCAATGACATAACATCTTAGGTGGATTCCCACTTTCATTAAATAGATTAATTATTCAGATGTATGATAAATTGATATATTTATAAATATTTATTTCCTTTTCTTTAATATTAAGTAGATTCAGAAAATTCCAAATACGTTTCTAGGTAAAGAATTTTGAAACTTGAGGCTAGAACAGAGTTTTATAATCCAAATAACCAAGAAAAAACGTTTTATATATGTAATCCAAGAGTATGAAGATATATACGAATAACTGCTTACAAATTACCAGCTTTTGGCAGCCTTAACTAGTTAACTCGCATATCTTTGGATTAGTTTTCAAATATGACGATTTCATTTGTCTTGTTCAGTTTATTATGCAAAACTAATCCGTGCATGGTCTGAAAAGGCTTTATAACTGATTTGACCATATTATTTATCATCAATATGATGTTTGTATTTTTAGAATAAAAACTAGTTATCAAACCACGATAGAACATAGTTTTTTTTTTATGTTTATGTATAATATAATTTACGTAATCATATCATAAAAATCATAAAAAAGAAAAAAAAAAGTCGAGAGAAAAAAATAAAAGTACATCTGAGTTTCCCTCCTCTCCGTCGTCCGGTTTCCTTGCCGGCGATGTGAGAGGGAGGCTTTCTTCTTCTTGTTCTTAGTCTTAATAAAGGTTGCAGATTGCAGAGGTCAATCGGAGGACCGATTGTTTCTTCTCCGGTGGTGATGAGGCGTGGTTCAACCTTTGCGGTGAGGCGGAGCTGCGGCGGAATTCCGGCGTGAAGCGAGTCGCTTTTTCTTCAAGCTCCGGAGCTGTTTTTGGGGTCGACAGCGAAACGAGTAGGAGGAGAAGTCTCGGCGGCGGTTGGGAAGCTGCGGCCCGCAGCGGAAGTCACGGCAAGAGGTCTGGTAGATGGCGCTACGTGTGAAGGAGGTGCTGCGGTGGTCGGTTCCGATCTCGCGGTCTAGCAGTCTCGGCGGTGGTGAGTGGGTAAGTCCCTTCTTTTGCCGGATTGTTGTGTCTCCTTCACCGGATCGAGGTTTCGGTTGGTGGAATCGGTGAATTTGAGTCCTAGTTGTTGCTTTCGGAGGTTCGATTAGAAGTTTTTGGGTGTGGTCGGTTTTCGGGTTGAAGTCTTCTTCTTCAGACTTGATCTCATCGGAAGAGAGGGGTTGTCATCTTTCGGTTTTTGCCGGCTCGGACTTGGCGGTTGGAGTCGGCTCTCCGGCTGTTGACGACGGGCAAAGCTTCTCTCTTTCAAGCCGCCGGTGAGTTCAATAGGCGGTGGAAAAAGACGGAATTTCTTCCTCATGACGGAATATTTTCCCTTGTGTTTTGGATACCGGTTTAGCAACTAGGGTTTCCATTTTCGGTTCGTTTCTTTTACTTTCGGTTCAATTTCTTGTAACCAGCTCCTATCCGGTTTGGATTAATTAATAAATATTTAAAAAAATATATATATATATATATATATATATAATTTACGTACATAAACAAGAAACTGTCTATTTTACTTGGTAGCTATATAAATCAATATAAATATATACATACATACACAAACTATCTACAAATCAATATATATGCACAAGGCCACAAGCTACAAATTTCCCAACTTGAGAATTGACACGACACTATTGTATATACCTAGGGTCAAAACAGATTTTAAATCTTAATATCCTTCTTGCAACAAAGGATATAAAAGATATAAGACGTCCTTTGGTTTATTCAATTTTCTTTAACCCCAAATAATAAAACTTCTTTAATTTGTTTATTGTCACTTTCTTAATTATTATATCTCCACTAGCTTACATTTGTTACGTGAGAGTGAGACCGAATATTTTGGGTCATATGAAAAAGGTTGACGGGAACTCGAGAAATCAAATAATTTTAATTTTATTTTCTCTCTATTGCGACAAGAAGTGATCAATTTGGCAACACGTACATGTACACATGCAATTATTTGCCTATAGAGAGGAGAGTTCCACGCTATTCACAACGTATTTTATTATTCATTCCTTGTGTTTAATACATTATGCACATATTATAATTCGATATACGTCTCGCAAGAGAAAAGTTTGTAATAAGTGGATTATGGGGTATAGAGGATATACTTTATATTTCCATAAATAAACCTCAAAACCGGGTGCGACTGTTTAGTTTATCCTCAGCATCCAATTATTGATTTATTGCATGATCTTGATGATGGAAAGAATAGAATATCGCGTACATATATAAAATACTACTATAAAATTACAAAGTTGATTATGTATACATGTGTATATATATAGAGAGAAATACAAAGAAAACATGATTAGAGGGACGAAAGAAAGTGACGGAATCATTATCAACATGACTTTGTTTTAATCGGATTGTCATTGTGCAGCAGACTATAAGAAATATTCGTAAAGATTAAGTCACTAATTTTTTTTCCTCTCAGGATTAAGTCACCATGAATCATGCTAAATCATGTAGTTATATAAATAATGTCCTCAATGTAACAATAATGCACCCATATAGAATACAAACAAATGATATACGTTAAAAACACTTGCGTAATTGTGCAACTAACAAATTCATTGCGTGTATATATAACTATGTATTGCACGGTGACCTTATACATGTATATAACGCAAATATTTATTTACTTATAAAGTTCAATATATTTATAAATTTAACGACAATATACAGAGAAAGTTATGTACGAATGATTTGGTTAGGACTATATACATATATATTTATAAATTTCTACTATAAATTCTTTTTTTTTTTGTCATCTGAATTTTTATTAGAACCAAATTTGATTACAAAGCCCCAGAGAAGAAAGTCAGATGAAATTAACTTGTAAAAACAAATATTAAACTAAACCACAAGCAATAAAACTGGAAAAGAACCAAGTAAAATTGGTCTAAAAGAGACGGAAACATAGCTGCAGCCAAGGACAAATGGATCATCGAAACCAACTTTCAACACTTCCAGAGAACCTTCCCAAGAAACTATACCAGAAATGCCTCAGCCATGCTTCAGCCAAACAACAGTATCAAAAACCTCCTTATAAACACACAAACTACCTCACAACTCAGGAAACCAACCTTTATAATCCGGCAAGACAATCTGATTCTTCTGGATGTGGTGATGTCGGAAGCAAGCGACTGGAGAGTACCTAAATAGAAGCGACCATCGAAAAAAGAGCTCTCGATCAGAACGTGAGATAGCGGCAAAGAGCGACGATCCAAACCGGATATCACTGATCTTCAACAAGGGAGATCAGGATAGATCGAACCGGAGAAGATCCAACCACAAAGCGAACTCCACAGAAGCACAAAGAAAAAAGGGCGACGACACGAGAACCGAAGAAGAGAAAAATCAGATCTGGCTCAAAGTACTTGGGCGGGAAAAAATGGTGGGGGGAGCAATATAAATACGTAATTTCTACTATAAATTTAAAACCGTAAAGATTTTTGACTTTATGGCGAGAATATATATATGTATAGTGTGACAGACTGCGTCTTACTCATGAAATGAACAAATGAATAGGCTTCATTGTTAGATGTCGCGTGAATGATTAATAAACCAACAATACATGTATCTAGAATTTACTCATATGCATAGGTAATTTCCACCTAATATTATAATCTTGTATAGTGGTGTTATTTACATTCGAGTAACAATGAATCCTAGACACTTGTGCGACGACGCATGCCATACAAATATGGAGATTTATAAAGTTTTCTAGAACTGCATTTTAGCAGAATTTGTAAAACGTCATAGAATCAAACATGGAGGCTCAGCGATCAGGCGGCGTATATTTTCTCCGCGAACTCGATTCATATTTTATTTTCTGCATGTTCGTATACTCATGTAACTTAACAATGTATCTCAAATAACAAGAACAATTCGATCTGACTAATTTTGGTAGACAATGGACGAAAGAAGTATAGTTATACATAAAAGATGTTTTCACGATATCTATTATTGGGTTATAAGTCAAATATTCGAGTTACATCACTTCAATTCGATATTATAATCATCTTTATATTTGGTCACTTCTCAAACAATAGTCTCTTACGTACTCGCTTTATCTTTTTGTTGGTTAAATAAAAGGTGTTCTTTAAATTACGAGTAGTGAGTAGACCAGTGCCATTTTTTCGATGTTATCATTATATACAAACTTTCTTTTATTGCTGAAAATGAGCTATACCTATAAAATTCATAAATGAATTATTGAAGGGAGGACCAATGATTCATTCAATGCCATAAAGATAAAACTTTACTTATATAAAGGGTAACAATAATTACCATGTAGATAGTAAAATATCGTGGCTGATCAAGAAAATGGCTTTGGTTAGCTTTTCCACCCAAAAATCATTGTGTTGTTCATCTTTTCAAGATTTTGTACAAAGTTAATCATTTGAATTATTTTTCTACACAGATCAATCAACCAAAATTATTACTAAATGGAAAACGTGATTTAGAACAAATACTCTATCGTATCAAATAATTGAACATTCATAGATTATAATCCGCCTTCAAAACGTCAAGAACAAAGATAGCTCTACCAGAATTATCCATCTTGAAAGATAATTATATTCCTTTTCATCATTTTAAATTATTTTGATACTTGTTTGCTGACACTACAATTAAAGTAAGTAAAGCAGTTTAATTATTTAAAAACTAAAAGAAACTAACTAATAAAGGAACAATGATTACACGTAAGAACCCGCTGGCTGCATAGTCCATATCAACTTCAAAATTTTATCTAAAGTTAAAGTTACCCATTTTGTGAGTGTCCACATTTTGATGACATTCGTAGTTTCGTATATTTACTATTTTCAGACGCATGGTTACATAACGGAGCAACCGTTAGGGTTCTCGTCGCTGAAGTACATTCCAGGAGGAGCGTTCATGTTTGGCTGTGCGTACGGCACGTAACCCTCACTCGCGTAATTGTATCCCGAACCTGGATAGTTCTGACCTCCCATGGGATAACTCTGACCTCCCATCGGATAACTCTGACCTTCCATTGGATAACTCTGACCGTACACGTGTCCTTGTTGCCAATACATTGGAGCCGTCGGATATGAGTACCCATAGTGATCCATCTTATTCACTGTCGCCACCGTCGCACCTCCTCCTCCGCCGCCTTCCTTCTTTTCTCCAACGTCTCCGGCATCTTTCTTCTTTTCTCCAACGTCTCCGGCATCTTTCTTCTTCTCTCCGCCATCACCGGCATCCTTCTTCTTCTCTCCGGTTTCACTTCCTTCCTTCTTTGCTTCGCTTAATCCGGCGACTGGACTTTCTTTCTTTTCGGCGGGAGGAGCGGATTCGGCCTTCTTTTTCTCGTCGGCTCCGTCGTCCTTTTTGGCGGGAACCAGAGGCTCGACGGTTCGTTTGAGCTTTCTAGAGAGGAGAGGCACAAGTTCTTTGACGTCCATCGTTCCTTTCACCGTCACCACGTCTTTGGCTCCGTCAATCGCCACCGTTTCGACGCCTGTCCAAGTTTAGTTGTTTTCAGTTAATTAGCTTAATTAAATTACTTTTTGTGCTAAATCTAAGCAACTTCCTTTGATTTATCAATCTCCTTACCTTTGATTTTCAATATTATTTTCTTCATCTTCTGCATACATCCCTCGCAATGTAGTCTGATCTTTAAAGCCACCGAGCTCTGTCCAAATATAACATTTTAAAGCCAAATCAATAACTCATACTTACTACTCTGTTAGAGTTAGACAATTATTAAGTGATGTATATGGTTTTACTTTTAGATGCCTAATCTTTAGACAATTATTAAGTGATGTATATGGTTTTACTTTTAGCTGCCTAATCTTTGTGGATTAGCTTATCTGCCTAATTAAGTAGTGTAATCAACACTAAAATCTTTTCAAGTTGCTAACGTCAGCGGTCAAATAACTAGCGTACAATAGCAAAAGCATAGTTGTTGCTTGTTCTTATTCAATTAAATTTATACCTCTTTGGGAGCGGCTGGAGGAGGAGGAACCGCCGCCTTATCTCCACCGTCGGCTTTCTTTTCTACAACGGCGGCAGCGACAGGTCCGTCAACTTTCGGCGGTGTTGTTGGTGGTGGGTTGGTGAGTACCACCTTTCTTTTGGTTTTTTCCTCCAGCTTCTCCCGGAGTTTCACCGGATCGATCTTTCCGACAACCGTAATCTTATTCCCAACCATATCCGCCGTCACATCTTTCACTCCCTCAAAGTGCTTCACCATTCGCTTGATCTTCTTGGCGCAACCTTCGCAGTGCATGTCCGTTTTGTAAACAAAAGCGGAGGCTGCCGCCGCCGGGGCTGCCGCGGAATCTCCTCCGGCGCTCTTTGGCTTACCGTCGGTCGTCTCAACTGGGACTACGGTGGCTGCCTTCTTCTCTTGTTCAACTTTGACACCTTCTTGTTTCTACGTACACATAATTTATAAATACATCAAGAAAAGTTTGGATAATATTCATAATCAAGCAACAATATAGAAAGTCACTGACCTCTCCCATTCTTGGTTGAAGATAAGTCTGTTAGATATATTTAATTTTTATTAAATGTTGTATTTGAAGTACGAAGAAGTGTTTGAACGATAGGAAGTAGAGGCAAATGAGTGTATTTATAGAGAAGAGAGGAGTTGATTTGAGCGTGGAGATTGTTGTTATTATATTATTTGATACCGAATTTTACAGAATATTTATATGTTTGATGTTACATGTATGAATCATGCGTATATGATAGAAATAATGTGTGTATTTGTTGGGTGCTGAGGTCAGCGAGAGTGGGCGTTTGCCGCCGGTTTGACACCGGTTTGACACAAGTTATAAATTATAATACGAGACACGAAGACACTAATTTTTTATTTTTTTTAGGTTTCAAGAAATATTAACTAATGTGTATCATTGGTCGTTGCTTTTGAAAGAAAAAGGTACATCATTTTCTTAGCTTTGACTACTTAATGACTACAGTCTAGATTAGGCTAATCTGAATCAGTTTTAAGGTAAAAACAAAAAACAAAAAACAAAACTATACATTCGACTACTAGTTCACCAAAAGCGTTAACATATAATAATACATAGTAATAATTCAGAGCAGTAAGTTAAGTGGATTAATACTATATTACTATATTACAAAAAATCGAATTTATTGAATTACAAAATTTATGCGCCATGATAATACTTCAACTAAATGATCTCTATACTTATTGATTGAACCAAACTTTTGATCACATCATTTAGAGTTTTCTATTTCTGAAAGAATTTCGAAAGAAATGAAAGACAAAGATTATTTATTTTCTTCTGATAAATAGTGGTGGATAAAGTTATTGATTGTGCAAATTGATAGTCTTGTCTTATTCTAATAGGATATGTCATATGTATAACCAGAAAAGATTTCTGCTCTAGCAACTCTTATTTTAAAAAACTAAAAAAATCAAATATTGTGTACTGTTTAAAACGTCTATATATAATACGAAATGCGGAATGTACTTGTACATGTTACGATTCGTTTGATAGGATTTTACTGTTTACCAAGATTTTCGTGGTACGTTAAAAGATTAAGCGTTTAAGCCCGTTAAATTCATACAAGATCAGATCTAAAAAAATTAAAACAATAATAAATAAAAAACAATCGCACATGGTTTAGTTTGTCAAGTAGTTTGACCTATTTATATATTTAGTACTAGTACAAAGCAGAAATCTAGATATGTGTGTGTAACGTGCATATATTAGTAAATTATGAAAATAGAATGTGCATATTATACATTTATAATATATAATATATGCACATTTCAAAGAAAATTGTAAATGTTTTCGAGTATTAAGAATGTTGTTTTCACGTTTTGTTGTAATATACTATTCGTTTCACCTAACCAATGCGTAAACACTACTACTTTACTCAATTCGTACAGCACTAATAGCTTCTATAATTCATGTTTTTATTTTTCCACAATTTAAAATAAGTTTGCTACTTCGCAGAACAATTATTAATTTAATAATTTGGATTTTTAAGTTTCGGTCCACAGCGAAGAACTGCCAATCCAAAAACATGGGCTGCGTATAGAGACAGATAGACCTGAGGAAATGCGGATAACTTATTATTGACTTTTATGTCTCTTTTGCGAACTAATTAACCTATTAAGTTCGGTTAGTGAAAAATATATTTATTTCAAAACTTTCAACTGAATACACAGTTAAAAGAAATAAGATAAGAAAAAATGTCTCAAATAGTTGCGTAATTGCGTTTCGTTTGTCCTTTTACCGGTCCAATATGTCAACATCGTGTTTTGTTGTGTTTTGTTGAATATTTTTTTATATGATCTTATTAGTGACGTAAAGGTGGACACGTATGGTTTTCACATGAGATGTAGAATTTGATCGAGAACTTTCTTGAGTATTATCTAAAGTTTTCTAGTTCATAGAGCTCACTATCAAAATGACCTCAAACACCAGCGTGAGTTTGTATTTTGAAATTCGATGTTTGTGTTTTTAAATTTTACATTTTGTAATTTGGAATATAGGGTTTAAAGTATATATGGTTTGAATTCCCTTTCAGATTCAAGTGGATTTGTTAAAGATTGGATGTTATCAATAGTAGTATATTTTAACCTTACAAGTGGCTTTCTTTATCTCATCAATACTAATTAATGTTGTTACGGCATGTGGACTTGGTGGTCTTGTTCGGCACTTCAATAACTAATAGTAGGAGATAAATGTAAAGAGGAGATAATGTCAAAAATATATCCTTAGAGTTAAGTCTATCCAATATTGGACATATAACTTGTGCATGTTAATGAATACAACCAAGCGTTTACATTTATTTCAATAACTCTCTCAACAGTGAATTGATCAAACAAAACAAGTTCGATATCTTCATTTATCAGGTTGGGGATGAAACTCTTAATTTTATGTACAGATTGGAGATTCACGCTCGTTGGATAGATCATATATAGTAAATTTGGCTAGAGTCCAAAAGTATAATATAAGTGATTATTAAGAATACATGAAAAAGAGGAGGTCATAGAAACTAAATTATATTAACACTTTTTCGTCGGTGCTGATCTGGAGTGAAAAAATACATGAAATGTGGACTGTTTTTCTGCATGAATTGCAATGTACGGACGGTGACACTATGACATCTACTTGCGATGATTTCAGTAGATCAAATGAACATAAGAAGGCCGGTGATGGAATGTTGAAGTTTTTGGCATAGAGCAAGTGGTGGAGACAATGCGTAAAGTGTAACAATATGGTAGAGCTTATTTGGGGTTGCTACCAATACCATATATATAACTTGCAAATGTGGATAAGAGTTCTGTTACACGTGTGGAGCTGAATGGAAGTTGAAGAAAGCAACATGTGCGGTCCGATTTGGGCAGAGCGCAACATAATTCGTAGGTGATTGTTTATGTATTGCGTGAAAGATTTAAGGGGTAAGTGTGGTTTTTATTTTTTCATTAGCTTTCGGTTCTTGTGGTTTTTGGATATTTAATTTTTGTTTTTTTGAATGCTTGGAAACAAATTACATTTTATCTCGAATGTTCAAGATCCAAGATTAAAAACTGAAACTTGTCATCTCCGGATGAAGTTAAATTCGGTTGAAGTTTCAAATTATTATATTTGGTTTAGAAAAAAACAAAGCTTGGATCCTATTCGGGTTCGATCCTCGAAATAACTGGATACAGCTGGACAAAGCTCGGACCATCGGTTCGGGTCCCAAAATTGGTTGGTGACTGTTTGGTCGGCTCTTCAGATCTGGATACCAGAGATATTAAAAAAAAAAAAAAAAAAAAAAAAAAAAAAAAAAACAAAACAGGTTTTGTTTTTTTGTCCTTGATTGAATTTAGTTCCTTGTGTTAAAAGTTTCTACGGTAGAAAGTAGTTACAGATATCTAAGAGTGCAGTGTTTCATTTTTTTTTTTTTTCCTTTTGTCAACCATAAAATCAAACTGACCACCGCAATTGAAGACCAGTTTTCAAATTTTGGTCTTTTGGTCTTAAATTTAACGCCCTTTTTCTTTTTCTTTTTTCGCCATGTCAAATGTAATAAGGCCAAAACAATTTGGACAGTTGTTTCACTTTTGTCCGAAAATTGAATATTCTTCTTTTGTGCTGTCGAATCTAATAAGGCCAAGTTAATTAACGTATGGGCCTATGTAAGCCTGTTTATTAATATGGGCCTCATAAGTCTCAAGGTTTTTCATTCAAACCCGCCGAATTAGGTCAATTTATACCGAGACTGAGAGACATTACTAGGGTTTCTCTTCCGCATCGTCGTCTGCAGCTCCTCGTGTGGTTTTTCCTTTTTCCTAAATCGTAAGTTATCTTTTCGATGCTTGAATTCGTTCGAGATTTTTACAATTAGCCGTGAAATTTCACATACTGATGATTCAATTTCACTAACATGTGCACAATTCTGCAACACTTTAGTAGGAGTATAAAATGGGTAGATGCCCGACTCGAAAGGTGAAGAAGAGGCGTTTGTCTCACAAAACAGCTCGTCGTGACAAATTCGAAGTTAAAGATATCCTTTTTGGTGTGATGTTTGGGAAATTTTAGGATTTTTTTTTTTTAGATAGTTTTCGCATATAAATGGCTTCGATTGCAATTTGGGATTTTTTTGTTTTCCTTAACGGAGAATTTTTTTTCCTTCCACGCGACGATTTAGTGTACACTGAGCTGCGAAAACCAGAGACGGAGATGAAGCCTTTAAAGCTCGACGAGGATTTGCCTGGAATGGGACAATTCTACTGCTTACACTGCGAGTATGTTTAGCTTTTTTTTTCTAATCTTAAACGTTTCTGGTTTTGTTCCAGATTGATTATGTGTTTGTTTCATATCATCCATGTGTGTGTGTGGGTGTGTTCGCTGATTCAATTTGTGTGTATATATTACAGTCGATACTTCTCAAATGCGTCTGTGAGGGATGATCATTTCAAGACTAAAAAACACAAGAAGCGGTGAGTTTGATTCTTCCTCGGCTTTGTTACATTTGGGTCTTCTTGCATCATCAGACTCCTCTAGTGTTGATGCTAATGGAAATTTGGTTTTTGTGTTGCTATGTTTGAGGTTGGAATTTACTGAGTGCTTCGTGGGATTAGTAAATGTTTTAGCAGTTGCTACATTTCATTGGTTATATTGTTGTTGTTTTACTAATTACTAGGCATATGTCCAAGGACTCTGATGTTTTGTTCTCTCCATTTGGGTGTGATTGTAGTGTGAAGATAATGAATGGAGCAGCGCCACATTCACAACTCGATGCAGATTTAGCAGCTGGAATGGGAATGCCGGACAATGGTCCAAAGCTCATGGCTGCTTGATTTTACTGGTTTTTTTTGCTATGTTAAAGTTTATGAAAATACCCTTGTTTTGGATTGAATTATGAAAGCTAACTATTTTTGGTATAACAAGACGTGTATCTGACTTCCAAATTACATCTTTCATATTCTAAATTAATTGGCATATACACATACCAGTAGGTTCACAACTCACAGGCATAACCAAACCAGTTTTTAAGTGAAAATCATTGATCACGAGCAGTTTGTTGATTGCTTATATGCTTCTGCTACAACCATTATCCTCCACACGTCCATTATTCGAGCAACTCAATGACAACAAAACAAACGCTCCATAAACAACACTCGAAAAACACTAACTGAGACCAAGTAACAACTCACTGAGGTTGATCGAGTGGGAAATTCTCCAATACATCTCAAAAACTGAGCGTATGCGCCTTTCTATTACATTGACTTGCTCCTTACACAGCGTCATCATTTGCCTTCTTCGTTTATCACCGGAACATCCTTCTTCTGAATGGTCTCGGCTTTGACATGCTTGCTAATGATGGTCTCCAGTCAAAATATCTCGAATGGACCCATAACTCAAAATATCTCCAGTCAAGTCGTAAATCTCATGTATAAAAAAAAACTATGCATAGGCTAATAATAAAATTTTGTTCATATTCATTACGGATGTCTTAGTTTAATAAGAAGTAAAGTTTTCAACACAAAAAGAAAAAATAAAACTGGTGTATTTTTCAAAAATCATTGATATATTATGTTACTGTTACAAAATTTGTCATTTTTTTTTTTCAAGTAACTAACTGTGAATTTAAGTACTTGTAAGATGGTCTCTACTAGTTAAATTATTTCTTAAATATTTAAATTATTCAAAATTTACTAATTCTTATCCATTTTTACTCGATCATATATGGCCGTATCCAAACATGCACATACCAAGTTATGTTGAATAAGATTGTGGGGAACCCTATCCGTGTATAGCATGTCTAAAATTATCTTGGCCTTCACTGAATTTTTCAGTGAGTGAAAACGACATTGTATTTGTGCCAACGTGCTTCACTGCTTCTTCTCCATCACTATAATTTCATTAGCAAATTTAATTATTGCATTCAACAACTAAAACAAACTAGTCGTCATCATCATCATCATGGTGTGTGCCTTATAGGCATATATGTATGTGTGGTCGCACGCGTGTGCTGCACAAAGAAGCGAAATCAAGAACTGATAATAAAAGTCATATAAACACAAAAGAGATGTTGTCTTTACTTTTCTTTTTGTTTTTTGGCTTTGTGTTCTCATCATCTCATCTAATACCCTTTTTGGACCCATCTTCTTTTTCTCATTTTCTGCTTTCTCATCTTCATAATATTGTTCCCCACGTATGTTCGTGTGTCTATGTCTAACCATCCCTTTTTGCCAATATTGTCATAAATTATAATAATTATTTACGCAAAAGTTTACATTTCTAATCATGATCTAATAAAAAAAAAAGCCATGATTTACACACAAGGGGATTTTAAAATACTGTTCTAGACCCACATCATCGAAAACCCATATAACCAATACAAGAAAAAAACGTTAGAAGGTCACATTTCATCATATTTCTTGGGATCTCATGATTCCAAAGTTAGGCTTATCCTAAAATCAAGAACAAAACAAACGAATGTATATATATTGTTAATGAGTGCGCTCGGTGATAATAAGACATATGGCCTCAACTTTCTTTACAGCTATGCCATATCGAGTTTATCAACAATTATCATCACACCTTTAGTTCTTCACTTCACTAGAAAGTCCTTCACTACACTAAAAAAGGTTCATTGATTGATAAGGCATAAATGGATTTTACAGAGGTGAAAAATTAGATTGATCATAGGAATACACAATAATAATACTATACCATCAAATCTGAAACGTAGTTCCAAAAATAAGTAACCCCAAAATTAAAACATAAAAAAAGGAAAAAAGAGTTCGTAGAGTTTTTTTCAGAACATCTTCATGTGTTTGTTGTTTTTTTTTTTTTACTCTGTTCTTTCTTCTTCTATATGACCAAAGTAGTAAGTACTAAGTATCATCTTCCTTAACCCTAGAACTCGAACCTGACGTCATACCAATCACCTGAGTATGCGTAAACCTCTGCAGCTGTATCATCCTCGCGTAGATTCCATCAGGATAGTTCTTGAGAAGATGCGAATGCGATCCTTGTTCCGCGACTTTCCCATCATCGATCACCGCGATCACGTGCGCGTTCCTGATCGTAGAAAGCCTATGAGCCACCACGATCGATGTCCTACCAGAGCAAGCCTGGTCCAACGCTTCTTGCACAGACCTCTCGGACTCTGCATCAAGAGCGCTCGTGGCCTCGTCGAGCAGCAAGATCACTGCTTTCCTCACCAAGGCACGTGCGATAGCGATCCTCTGTTTCTGCCCTCCCGAGAGCTGAACGCCTCTCTCCCCTACATACGTCTTGTAACCTTCCGGCAACGCGGATATGAATTTGTGCGCGCTCGCTAGTGTCGCGGCTTGTATGATCTCTGCTTCCGTCGCGCATTCGTGTCCGTACGCGATGTTTTCGGAGATCGTGGTTCCGAACAAGCACGGCTCTTGAGGGACTATGGCTATGTGTTTCCTTATGGATTTCAGATTGTATTTCCTTATGTCTTTCCCGTCGATCATGACTCTGCCTGAGGATGGTTCGTAGAATCTCTGGACGAGAGAGATAACCGAGCTTTTCCCGCACCCGCTCGGACCGACGAGAGCTAGCGTCTTGCCGGCTCTAGCACGAAGGCTAAGGTCTCGGAACACCTGGATGTCTGGTCTCGAAGGGTAAGAGAAATCGATGTGTTTGAGCTCGACCTCGCCGCGTAACCGGTCTGGGACCGGGGTGGTATCTGGATCATCCGGTTCGATCTCAGTTTTCCGGTCAAGAAGTTCGAAAACAGACCGCATCGCCTGACCGCCTTTGATGAAATCAGGAGCTAGCGTGAGCGTCTCTGCTGCACCGTTGGCTGAGACCATCAGAACCATGAAGACCCTTATGGTTTTGGAGAAGTCGGAGATTCCGTGTTTCACAAGCCACGAAGCGTACCATAACCCTAGAGCGTAAGATGCGTAAAGACAGAACTGAGCCACACCGTAGCCGCTTCCTGCGATCTGCCCTTTCCAGAAGCAGCGTTTCAACGGTGGTTCGAGGTTTTCAGTGTAGAGACGAACAATCTTTGCCTCTGAATTGAAGGCCGCGACTGTCCTCACATTAGCTATGGCTTCACCAGCGAGCTGCGTTCCTTTAGCATGCGCCGCTTCAAGGTCTCCGGAGAATCCAGTCATGAACATTTTCTGTTTCCCACAAGACAAAACAAGGTTTCACATCTTAGAACAAGAAGAAGAAGACTGTAAGGTTTGCTTTGCAAGAACACAAACCTGTAAGACAGTAGCAGCAACAACTACTGGGAAGACTGCGACGAGGACGAGTGCGAGTCTCCATTGTAGAACAAACCCGGCAGTGCAAGCAACGAGCATCAGTGCTGTGTTCTGCACAATCACCGAGATCCTATCTCCGATGGCGGATCTCACGTTATTAGCATCAAGAGCTAACCTCGCAGATATTCTTGCACTCTCGTTCTCTTCTTGATCAAACCAAGCCATCTCGTTCTTGAGCACAGCGGTAAGCATCTTTTCCCGGACTCTCTTGGTCAGATTCTCGCCGACGATGTCCCAGAAAGAATGCTGTAGCGTGTTGAATACAAGTGCCGCAGAAGAGAGACCGATCAAGAGATAACAGTACTTATCAATCTGTTTGATCATGTAGTCGTGGTTCGGGTTGTAGTAGACGCTCATCACCGCGCTGAGCACGTACGCGAAGAAGGCGCTGAGCGAGCCGCAGACGACAGAGCCTACCGAGCCGAGGAGAGCGTATTTCCACTCTGGTGAGTTCATTTTCGCTAGCCGCAAGAAGGAATTGGCTTGATCCTTGAAAGCCAGCTTCTCGTGTCGGTAGTTCGGGTAAGAAGAAGCTTCAATGGAGAGTGTGAAATCAGAAGTTGAGAAATCCGAGAGCCTCCTTGAATACGGTGATCTCCCATACGACGAATTCCGGGCTATTATGGGTGAGCTAACCGAGTTTCTTGCGCTCGAAGGTCTGCAAGAAACAGAGAGCAAAAAAACCATTAACCTAAAAAGAAAAGAAAAACAGAACGCATCATCATCAAAGCCAAAGCAAAAATGAAATACAATACCTTGCACTACTCTTTCTCGCATTGTTCATGGCGGTTTCGTGAGCAGCTTCTTGCATTCTGATAAGCTTAGCGTAGATTCCGTTCTCTCCCTTGGCGAAAAGCTCATCGTGCGTTCCGATCTCAGAGACGCTTCCTTGCTGAAGCACGGCGACAAGATCGGCTTTACGAATGGTGGAAAGACGATGAGCTATGATGAGAGTCGTCCTTCCGATCATGAACCGGTCCAGAGCTTCTTGCACTAGCTTCTCCGATTCGGAATCCAACGCACTCGTCGCCTCGTCTAGTAGAAGTATCGCCGGGTTCTTGAGCATCGCTCTTGCGATCGCTATTCTTTGCTTCTGCCCACCTGAAAGCTGCAATCCTCTCTCCCCCACCTGACATTATATCACATTACAAAACTGAATATAAACAAACATGTGATAATGAACTACTATAGCTTATATGTCAGGTAACAAAATCCACTGGGTTGCTGGTTTAGAAATAAAAAAGCACATGAGCAAATCCAAAGTTTTCAACATGGAACACACATGACTGAAACTAATTGTCTGGGTTCACATGCATTGTTGACCAAACCCATGTTACTCTGTTATAAATGCTTTCCCATGACCATACCAATACCCTCTTCTCTCTTTTGACTCTTTTCAAAAAATAACCTTAAACTAATGAGGTTAAAAGAACACAGATTCAAAACAAACAAAACAGGATTAGAATGAGTACCTGTGTGTCGAAGCCATCAGGTAGTTTGATGATAAAGGAATGTGCGTTTGCGACTCGAGCCGCTTCCTCGATCTCGACTTGATCTGCGTCAGGACGGCCTAAGAGAATATTCTCTTTGATAGAAGTTGCAAATAGCGCAGGTTCTTGGCTCACTAGACCTATCTGTTGCCTTAACCATTTCAGTTTCAGCGACTTGAGGTCATGCCCATCTAGTAAAACTTGTCCTGCAAAAAAAAAAAAAAAAAAAAAAAGTGTTAAAAAACAAACAATGTTTGACAAAAAAAGTATGCAGACTGTGTTGGGAGATTTTGTTTATAACCTGAGATTGGATCGTAAAACCTTTCGATAAGCGAAACGACCGTGCTTTTGCCGGAACCGCTGCTCCCGACCAAAGCTATCGTCTTCCCGGCCGGAACAGAGAGGCAGAAGTTGTTAAGGATCTTGACATCTGGCCTCGACGGATACGAAAAGTCGACGTTTTTGAGCTCGACGAGACCGGTCACCGAGTCTAGCTCCACACCGGACTCGCTGTTACGCTCTATCGTCGGTTTGTGATCGATGATCCTAAAGATCTTCGCTGCTGCAACTTTAGCTTTGGCAAACGAAGCCATGCTCGGCGCAGATTGTCCCAATGCCCTTTAATCAAAAAAAAACTCATATCCATCAAGAAACTTTCACTCAAATGATGATGATGATCATGAACAGAGAGAGAGAGAGTGCTGCTTACAATCCACCGATCATGACGGCGAACATTGTGGCGATGGCGAGACCACCGTTGGTCAAATGGTGGCGAACGAGATAGCCACCGTACCAGAGCAAGAGCGCATAGCAACAGAAGACGACGAAGTAAGTTGCACCAAGACCCATTCCTTTAGCCAAACCTGTTTTGTAACCAAGTTTCTGAGCAATCCTCAAGGCTGATGAGTAAGCTTGTGAAGCTCTTGATTCTCCGACGAATGCCATCACTACCCTGATTTGCACAACCGTCTGCCATTTTTTATAGAATCGAATCAGATGAAAGAATTGATTCGGGAGAAAAAGAAGGATTTGGAAGTTTTTGTGTAGGGTACCTGTTCGACGATATTACCAGCTTGTGAAAGAGACTCTTGACTCTTGTTAGAGAGCTTAGATAGAGTCGTGGTGTGGATTCCTCCGATCACAGCTATTAACGGAACCACCGCGAGAGTTACTAGAGCTAATTGCCACACCGCCGTGAAACCGACGATGAATCCGGAAACAAAAGTCGCCATGTAATGGATGAAATTGCCCAACTGAGATTGAAAGAAGAAGAAGAGATCAGATCAGATGAGGAAGAACAGTAAAATTAACTGATGAGTGTTTTTGTTTCTTACTTTCTCGCTAATGGCGTCTTGGACCATAACTGCGTCGGTGTTAATGGCAGAGACGACATCGGAAGTTCGAACCTCTGTGTCGAAGAACTGAATGTCTTGGTTTAAAGCTGCTTCTAAGTACTTAATCCTCATCTTCGTCGTTTGTCTCTCTCCAGTCCACATCCAACACGAAATCTCTGCAAGAAACCAAAAGAAGAAAAACAAGAATCAAAATCGAATCTAGCTCACACGGATCAAGAAACGTAAAGATCAGGTTTTTCAGAATCTACCTGCCCAAGAAGAAGCCCAGATTGCAGCACCAACCACAAGAAAGTAAAGCGCATACTGTAAGAGAGACAAGATTTCGATTTTAGTGTTTAAAGATGTGATTAATAATTGAACTAAAAAAAAGAAAGATTGAAATAAGTACCTTGAGGACTTCTTGCATCATCTTGTCGACGTTATTAGCATTAGAGCCAAAGGAATTAACGAGATCGGCGAAGAATCTGAGGAACAGAGGTAAAGAGCAGCCATGGACAAAAGCACCAACAGAGCCAATTACCATCAACACGTAATCCAATCCATCTGCGAATCTGAATAGCTCTTTGAAAGCAACTCCACGAATCTCTGCTTTTTTAGGCTCCTCCACTATTGCCGGAGGAGGAGGAGGAGGAGGAGGAGGCGAAGGAGCACCACCGCCATTTTCCATTTCCGGCGGATGATTCCGGAGCTCTGTTTCTTGGTTTATTGAGTTGTTATTGCTGGTGCTGTTATTGTTGGATGAGACTTGAGGGAGAAGCTCAATGCCTTGCATTTCGGACCAACGCCATTGTTCCACTGACTTTATTTCTTCTTCTCCCTGATCAGACTCTTGGGACATTTGTGTAGATGTTTTTTTCTACTCACCTTTATAGAATAGTGAACCTCAAAAACCACAACAGCTCTGAGAAAATAAAAAAATATTCTTTTTTTTCTTTCTTGTAAATGTATAAAACAAAATTTAATTATCACTCAGCTTCTTCTTCACAACACTTATTTTTATAATCTCATCGTTTTTTCCACTGCTCTGTTTGCCTTCTCCCATACTTAACTTTATAATCCCACTTCCGTTTTTTCTTAATTAATTAATTTATTTCCTTATTTGTTAACCTTTTTTACGTCTAATTTCCATAATTATTTATACATTACTACTATCCGATTGGTCTGTCAATTTGTGTATTTATTCTCTTTCTACAGATATACAAATTCTATCTGATTCGGTCAGTTGGTGTATTTACTATCATTTATACCAGGTTTTTGTAAAGAAAATGTATTTCTTACCTAGGTTGCATGGAAACTCCACCCGGGGTGCGTTTTCCGTTTCAGAAATGTTTCCGAAACGTTTCCTCTCGGAAACTCGTCGGAAACTCGATTTTTCACGTTTCCTTAAAATCTCAGTTTGGAAACTTGTTGGAAACGCACGTTTCCACTTTGGAAACTCGCGTTTCCAATTTGACACTTTATGAAAAACTTATCTTATATTTTTGGAAACATAAAAATAAATAATTATGAAACTAAAACTAAAAGTAAATGATTAATTTAAATATGAATTAAATGAATGATTAATATGATTTATTACATGACATCAGTTTTGGTATTATAAATTATTTTCGGAAAAAATTAACATTTAACTTTATGAAATTTATACCGTTAATTAAATTATATAATATTTATGTATTAGATTTGTGTTGATTTAAAAATTATTTNATATATATATATATATATATATATATACGTTTCCAAAACGTTTTCAATCTCATATTTTCGAAAATAGGCATTTCACGTTTCCGAAATGTTTAGTTTCCACGTTTCCGTGCAACGTAGTTTCTCACCAAACATTGGAAGGTCGTGTAGTAATTTTCAGCCCACGCTTGATGTTTTTTATTTCCTTTCCACATTTGTTTCCATGTTCTTGGATCCGTTTGCTTAGTGGGTTTTCTATTGCCTCACAAAATAAATTAATTTAATTTTTTAGTAAATACTGTAGGTTTTTTTTTTCTTCGGTTTCTTGTTGCGTAGAAAACAGAGAAAGTGACAGGTGATGGAAGAGAGAGAGAGTGAGATTGATGGAATCCGACATAGAACACTGTTCTGAATTTGAGATAAGTTTTTGACTCTCAACATCTTCTGCTCTTCATTGGTCACAAACCTCTCTATATATTTTTACTATAACAAGAGATGAATTTTTACGGTGAGAAGCAACGATTAATAATAGTAGCCTAAAAAGAAAATAAAATAAAAACAATTCACTGCAAAAATAAATAATACTCAAATACTATTTACAAAAGAAAAGAAACATTCACTTCTTTTTTTATTGACCAAATTTGGTAGGTACAATTATTATCGAATATGATTGTTATTCAGATCTTGGAAATGTGTACAGTAGTAGTCATAATCCACATCACCAACTATAGAAAATTACTAGATGGAAACCATTTGCCTAGAGACTTTTATTTTATATAAAACATAGGCATGTAAAAGATGTGATGATTTGTGATTGTGAAAATTATCCCTAAATATGTTTTCTTACATTCAGAATTAATGTTAAACAGTTAACCGTGGATGGATTTACACAAAATTCAAAGATCTAGGGAGACATTTTCCGAAGTAGCCATTGCCAAGTGAAGAAAATGTTGGGAGTGTCAAGTGTGTAAGAAAATATTTCTGTTCACACATCTTCCATTTTTCCATGTCTCTTTTCCTTTAATTACGGCCTTCGTTTTTTTTTAAAAAAACTACATAAATCATTCAGATTGTTTAAACCACAAATATTAGTCATCATCATTAAACAAAACAAGAAGATAATGGGGTTCACATTAACAGACACCTGGTAACCAAGAACGAATCTAATCGTTTTAGTTTAGTTTAAATAGAAAAACGAAAGTCGTGATGGCTTATTATTTTTGTGATTATTTAATAAAAAGAAATAGGAAAAATCAGAGTCAGAGTAAGACACTGTGGTACGGAAAAATAAATATAATGAAAGCCATATTTTATGTGGAAAAGAAGTTCAGCTGCTTTAATCACGCCTCTAGATATCCTAATTTACATTCTCTCCTCATTTTATTTGGTTTGTTTAGAAAAGTTTATATTAATTATTTTATTTTACAAAATGTTTTAAGTTTCTATTACAAATAGAGTAATTTTTTTCTTATAACTCATAAAATAATAGACTTATGAACGGGTCCAAACTAATTTTCTAGAGAAGGTGCAGCCTACAGATAAACTATTTCTCTAGGTATTCAACTTTACCGTAAGTAAAAAGGTATATCTAGGAACAATATATTATAGTTTCGCATAATAGATAGATCGAACTTGAAACATGTTGGCATTCCAAGCCTATCTCCTTACCACACTTGACCACAAGGCCCAGACCAAATAGAGTAACTTTCTTTCTTAGAAATGCTTACAGTAGCTGATTGATTAGAACGGCTAACATTGTGACATAATGTATTAAGTAAAATGGGAAAATAATTAATGAATATCTATCAAATTCATCAACAAAAAGAAAACATAAAGCATGCACCGCTTGCAACATGTACCTACTGAAATTTGAAAGTTTAAAATACATATATGGCCTGAATGTCTATGATATAATATAAGTATATAACTTAGACCTAGTTTTCGGCCCTCAGCAAGATAGTTAATGAATATACCCTTGTTTTCTAGAATTCGACTCTCCTTGCAATAGTGGAAATGACATTGAACTATATTTCCCTGAAAGATCCCAAAACAACGGATTGCATCGTAGACTGCCAGAACCGGTCTTGGGAGCAAGCAAAGCAAACAGCTGTTTGCGGCCCCAATATTTATATACAAATAATCGGTCCATAATTTTAGAAAAGTCTTATAGTCTAGTGGTTAAGTTGACATATGCTTTACTAAGTTGTCTTGAGTTCGAATCCTTGTGATTCCCACCTAGCACTTTTTTTTTTCCTGGCTTGCGGCCACTAAAATCTCAGAGACGGCTCTGTAGACTGCCCATCTTAGACCCTAATGTAGAACAAATTAGTTTTTCTCATTTTTTATTTCCGGTGATATCTCCCTGCTATTCTGATGCAGGAAAATAATTGGAAATATTCCAAATATTTAGATTAACTATTTTATTATTTAGATTAATTATTATTATTGTTTTAGAGTTTTATGGTTTTCTTATAAATAGCCGTTTAGGCTTCTTGTATTATTAAGTTGTTGATTTTTAATAAAAGAGCTTAGGCTTTGAGAGAAGAGTATTCTCTATACTTGTTTTCGGTAGATCTATCGAGATCTCAATGAGTTCAAGAAGCAGGTCCCAAACGATTATTATCAAATCCCTTGGTTGAGCTGGCAGGTCCCGATTGATTCCTTTGAATCTATTGGTTGAGCTGTGTTTATCTAGCTTCCGCTACATCATATTCTGATTCGTGCGAGTTTTATGATTCATATACATATAGGCTTTGATTAGTAACCATAAATGAATGTATTACAAATTGTAATGCTGGATGTGTTACCAATCAAAAGAGTATTACATATGTGATGGTACAAAAAGCATATTACAAAAAAGTAGCATTACAAAAAAAATGTGATGTTACAAAGGGCAAAACAATGGTTCAAATGTAAAGCTACTTTTATATGATATTACAAAAAGTAAAAGTGGTACAAAACATTGTTTTTTTTTTTTTTTTAACTAAAATTTGTCATAATGTGAGATGATTTTTTGTACACTAATGTGACTTTGTTAACATATAATTAATGAAATCATCCACACATTATATAGCAACTTCTATTTATATATGTATGTATTTTTATGATTCATTTTATATTTAACATAATTTATTGAATTTTAATAATGTGTAGGTCTAATTTATGATTTTTGGACATGTAAATGAACTACGAACAATTGTAATTACACTCCAAGAAGAAAAATGCCACAAATATGAAAACAGAATACATAGACAAATATATAGTATACAGAATAATTGTATATAAATTAGATTATAGTATTATATTTTAGTAGTCCTATAAAAGTCTAACATAGTTAAGAAAATAAAAAAAAAGTCTTATTGAATCTCAATAACAAATAATTGAAAAAATAATAATTTGGATACAATAATTCATTTATCTCTTAATTAGTAAATAAGAAAGTAAAAAAGTTTCCAAACAATAAAAATTATCACTTTCATTGATATATAAAATATTTGTTTCTTTAAAAAACTTGTAACTAATATTTACTATTTTTTACTAAGTAAATGTGTTGGTAAAAAACAATATACTTTATATTATATTTTTAAACTATATTGAATTTCAGTATTTAGGTTATTTTTCTTTTTAGTCGCTTAATATATGTTTTTAATTTATTTTTATTTTTTTATAATAAAATATCATATTTGTAGTGTTACAATGTTACTAATCGGAATTTAGTTATGTATTATTATTTTGTACTATCTTCATTTATACTGCTATATTATGTACTACTGTTTTTGTATAATACTATCTTTTGTACCGCTAATTTTTTTGTAATGCTATCCATAGTACCTAATGTTTTATATCGACAAGACTTCACTTAATTCGAAAAGCAAAACATTTTTAAAAACCTTTCCCTCAATATTCAAACCTTTGACGGTAACAATGAGGGTGGACTTAGATCCCCTTCCTCTTTTTTTCTCACTCTAACATTTTTCATAGACCAAACGTTTGGTTTTCAAAATATACTAGTCTTATTGTTACACTTATTTCATAACTTGAAAAAGATTTACTAATTTAATATTATTCTCACTTAAACTAATTCCTAGAATCGAATCTGTTTTTAACCGAAAAGTCACGTCGATGAAAACAACCTACCCTACTTTTTCCTAATTAATCAATTTTTTGTTTTGTCATTCCAAACCTAATTAATAATTTAAGCACAAATAATCGATACGGGTTCGATTGAGTAATGAAAATTCCTTTGTTTAAAAAAGTTACTACAGTCATTGGCCCACTTGGTTTTTTCCTTAACAGTGAATGGAGACAATATGTGCAGACTGCAGTGGATGCTACTGTGATCCTGACATTAGGATAACTTAGCTAGACCTTGTAAAACCTTTCTCCGGTTGAAAAGAAAAACCAAAAGTGTTAACATTTGACTTTGAAAATGGAGTCTACAATATTTCTGGTGTACTGTAATAAATGATATCGTACCCTAACCTAATTTCAAAGAAAAAATTCTACAAAGTCAGTCGATTTGTCCACGAAATCAACACATGCCTCCTGATGCATGCCTTTATCTTCACTCACACAAATATTCTAAAAGTTTTCTTTTATATTTTATTTTTATAAAATAATGATCAGGACTTTTATCATCCGATTAATCTTCCTAGGTTAGTGTAGCCTACTTTACTACTTAAACAAGTCCATCCACGAAATGCATTAATAGATGCGGCGTCTAGACGAGACGTCCGTTTTGTTGTTTATATGGACTTGTTTATGTATAAGAAAGGAATTCAAGCTCCAACTCGATGAGCCCACTCCAAACTCATCAAAAGAGTTTGCCTAGCAGTCACGCAACAATGTTGGTGGCTTGATCAAATTTTTCGTTTCCATGGTCGGAGTTCTTCGAATCAAAGTTCAAAACGATCCCTGATGCTTCCAATATTTATTTTCAATTTTTAGTTTTTATTCTTTACATGCAAAATACTATTGTTAGGTAAGTGTAAGAAAATTTCTAGAAGATTAATTTGCAATATGTTACGTTGCAAATTAAATTTCTAGAAATTTTCTTAGTATTTTGCATGTAAAGAATATGTTACCACAGGATGAAGTGGGCTAGTGGTTTAAGCGCAGTGGTTGGCATGTTGTGCTCCTAGTTCAATTCCCGGTGGGAGGGATGTTTTACGCCATGTAATAAGGTATTACTATTAGCAAAGGCTGATCCCGGATCAGCGGAGGAATTAAGGTCTACGCCTGAACCTTTCCTAAAAAAAAAATAATAATAAAAAAAAAAAAAAGCGTAAGAATATGTTGGGGTTATATCGTTTGACAAAAAAAAATATATATGTTAGGGTTTAGATCAACATCTCATTTCATGTCAACAATTCCAGGTGTAACTGTAATAACATATTTCGTCTTTAATTTTCCTGTATTAAACAATCATTATTCTAAAAACTATTTTTCTACAATGCAAATGAATGGGCGAGAGTCCAAAATAGTCTTATTATAGAGAAATAAATCTCATTTGGTTTTGTATAATCTTGCATAGTCTCATTTTTTTTTTTTTTTTTTTTTTTTTTTT
>OVBJ01000727.1:0-43854 GCA_900406535.1 Noccaea bulbosa | reverse complement strand
TTCAACCTATATTGCTCTTGACTTGAGAAACTTCTTGTATTCTTTTTTGTCTCAATCACTCTTCAAAGTGGATTGATAACCTTACTATGCTGCAATGACATGAGCAGGAATTAAGGGTTTGAAACTCACAAAAATCCTGTTTTCACATATTCCATCGAAAATATTAAACGGTGTGAAAAAATAAGGAAGAAGACAAGGGCTGTTCAATCCGGATATCGGTTCGGTTTTCTTGGTTTTTGTTTTTTTTGTTGATAAAAAATAATTACCATACTAGAACTATATTTATTTCGGTTTGGTTCGGTTTGGATAGTCTCGGTTATCAGTTTTTTTGGTTATGATATTTTCGGTTGACTAATGTTGGTTTTCGGTTTATTTTTACTTTTTTATTTTATATTATTATTTCATCATGTAATTTATCGAATTTTCTTATAATCAAAGAGTTAAATTCAAATAAGATAAATCAAACGGTTAAATTTAAATTCAAATTTGGTTAATTAATGATCTATAACTCTATTACTGTAATCTTATATTATTATATATCATATGTGTATATTATATATTATTATATTAAGATATATAACTATTCGATTTTTTTGATTTTTGCGATTTATTCGGTTCATATCCAAATCATATCAATATTCACGGTTTGTATAAAATTATATTCATACGGTTTATACCGTATATCCAAATCCAAACCATATGTCCTATTTCGATTTGATTGGGTTGAACGCCCCTAGGCCTTTATAAGATGACTCCATTGGCCTTTTTGGGTTATGTATATCTGAATATGTAGCCTAGTTTTGGATGGATATTTCATGAAACAACTAAGTTTTTTTTATCTACTAAATATGGAAAAACTCAATTAAACAAGCTCCAATAAATAATTCATTAAATCAAATAACCAAATTCAATTCCATAAATAATAATAAATATTAACAACCTAAAACACCGGGTTGCAATAATTAAATAACTCAAAACAATAAAATCAATCCTATAATCTTCTCCTCGGCCTCCGTGATCACATTTTTATTTTACCTGCATCACATTGGAATGGAGATGCGTAAGTATTTAATAAATACTTAGTAAGTCAATCACACCGCCTACAAGCTATGTACGCAATTTAAACACATTTAAATAATTTAATAATAATTACCAAAATTATTAAAATAACACTTTTTAATTATTAAATAATTTTCACAATTAAATAATATTTTTTAAACAATTAAATAATTTCCACTAGGCTACATAGTCAGATACGAGGTTTCTGGGCAAATTCTTGCTGTTCTGGGAGAAAGAAGTTGTAAAGACAAAGAAGAAGACCAATAATAAGCGGAAGTAAAAGAAGAAGATAATAAACACAATCCATAACCAGTTTGTAATTAAAGGTTAGGGTGTACAGTTTAAGGAGTGATTATAATGTAGGGTTAGGGTTTACGGTGTAGAATTTATATTGTTGGATATAGGGTTTAGTTTTTTGTACATTTTTAAAAATTTGAATACACTAATATTGCCGGTTTAAAATAAAAATAAGAATTACTTTAAAAAAACTAAAACCATAAAAGCAATACAGAACCAGTTTGTAATGTTGGGTTAGGGTGTACGGTTTAAGGGTATTCAGGGGAGGGGGAGGGATATAAGGGGTTAGGGTTTAGGCTGTTATGGTTTATATTGATTGATGGGTGTAGAGTTCAATTTTTGGTGCATTTAGAAAAAAGTTGAATTATTATGGAAGAATTTTATAACTAAAAATATTTTATTATAAATTTATATCTACCTTTCTAAATTACTTTCCCAACTAAAGCAAATCCAGAATGGAACGATAACAAAACCAATAGATTTTTAAAAGATCTTTATTATATAAGATAAAAAATATTTCACAAATCCTTAAAAATCTAAACTATCGAATGAATTGATAGGTGAAATAGAAGATATAGACAAGAACGAATAAAAAGACACGGTGAGAGAGAAGACAGGAAATTTGGAAAAGAAGATAGGAAATAGACATCAAAGAAGAAAAATGGAATGTGGGGGAAAAAAAGACAAAAAAAAAAAAGATAAATAAAAGGGAAATTATAATAGATGACCATATTTGAACTCATATTTAACAAACTAACAATAGCAAACCATTGCTACGATATTCTTTATATTTTCTGAAATATATACCAAATTGTCCTTAGTATTCTCTCTTCTCTCCTTCTCCTTTCTTTCTTCTACTCTCATGAATCTTTCAGATTTATTCTTCCATGGCCGTCGTCTTTCTCCACATCTTTTACCCAACCAAATTATATGATTTGATGAGCCATAATTTGCACGTTTCTCTAATCATGTAACAACGTAACTTTGTCAAACAAAATGATAGTGATTCTGCAATTGGGTTCTCTAATCATGTAACAACGTAACTTTGTCAAACAAAGTGATAGTGATTCTGTAATTGGGCCATATGTTTAATGTTACACAAACCAATTTGACGGCGGTGATCAAATCCGATAAGGTGATGGTGGGTCATATGGTGGTCTATCTATACTATTTTCTCTTGATAGAATAACATAGAACCAAACCAGAGGTTAATTCCGTCAAGAAATATTACTCTTTGTTACTATCTTATTAACAAATTCACTATGGCCATATTTATAATTATTGTTCTCAATATGGCTATTGAGCCAATTCTCCTAATAAAACTAGAATAATATGATGTCATAAAAGAGATGATAAAGATATAGAGAGAGGGAATGAGGAAGAAGAAAAACTGGAAAAAGAATGTAAAAAAATTTAAAAAGAAAAGGAATGTAAGTAGCAGAAAGAAAAATATGAAGATACAAGCAAACTAATTGAGTCCAGACGAGAAGAGCACTTTGGGTTAAGGAATGTAAGTTGTAAAAATATTACAGAAGAAAACATGAAACAACCCTACAAATAAACACACAGACTACAATACATGAGCACTTAAGCATCTGGGAGGAGCTTCTTTTGCCTATTATTCATTCCATCAAGGTGGTTAGAACAAGTATGTATCACTAACCCTACAAATCTCACATTTTTTACCACATATACACCACGCCAATCCAGAGACCACCAATACTTGGGGACACACACCGCCATTTCTTTGCGTGTTTTTCTTCTACATTATGGTATCTATGCTGCTTTCCTCGAGCTTGACTTAACCACTTTACTCTTCCACGCTCCCTGCACACATTCAAACAAAGTATACACATATCAAAACTCTCTACTTATCTAACTTTTATCATGCTCTTAAGTATAAAGAGAAAGGAAAGTAATTACAAGAGTCTCATTGTCAGAGATCTCGGCATCCCCAGCATCATCTTCGGCTTCTATCTCCATATCATTGTTTTCTTGTTTCTCCTCAGAATCTGAGTTGTCAACATCAGTTTCTTTCTCCTCAGGGTCCCCACTCGACTCTGATTTTGCCTCCTGGAAACCAACTTCCTCATCATTCTCGCCTTCTTTCACAGACTTTCCTTCCGACTCTGATTTCTCTTCGCCAGCCTCCCCACTATATTTATCTGTGGTTGATTTCATTTTCTTCCCATTTGGTTTTTCAGCAACTTCACCGACTGAATCATTTCAAATATAAAAATTTCAGAAAAAAAAAAAAAAAACATTGCATTGTGTAATAAGATGATTCAACACTGTTTATGTATGTGTACGTAAAATGGACAAGAATTGGAAGAAACAGTTCATTGGAGCTTACCTAGCGTAGCAGAAGATCGCTTTTTCTTGTTTCCGCTCTCGAGTTTCTCATGTTCTAAAGAGAGACTTCTTGGTGTAACTTCCGGGCGTTTATGTTTTAGGTTTTTCTTTGGCGTTCTTTTCCCTTTAGGCCTAAATCACACAACAGTCAGGAAAAAAGGAGTTTAACACGAGTGCGGAAGATCCACACACAAAAAAACAAAAAGCAGAAGAATGAGATCGTATCTGGACTTCTAATGACAGAATTTCACTTACGTAGTAGCAATTGGGTCTTCATCCCTCCTCTGTAACCCATCTGAATTCTTATCCTTACTTTCAGACGATCTAAAAGAAACAAAACAATATGACAAAAGAACAAGATTTCTGTGTCATATAAGGCTCAAGAACAAAACGAGATCGAATGGACTACAGAGAGATGCATTATCTTCAGTTGCAGAGAGTACGTCTTACCGTTTCTTATTAGAGCTTCGCTTTGAATTATTGGACTTCTGCAGAAGGTAGAAACAGTGTAAGGATATTTATTAAGCTAACAGGAACGAAACTCCGCACGTGAATGAAATAGTGAAGCTACATTGACAACAGAACCCAAAAGCAGAAAATCTTAGAACCTTTGTGGGCTTTCCACCAGTGTCTATGAGCTCCCACCGTTCTTTATCTAGGCGAAGTACTTCGACATCTCCATCCTCATAAAGTATCTACGATATCATATGGATAGATTACAGAGTTACATGGACCAATTAACCCAAGAAAAAAGACAAGAGGCAAAGTACTGAAAGCTTACCACGTGTTTATGTTTTGTGGAATCATAAGATTTGATTGTGCCTTCATAAAACCTATTGAATTCATCAAGATACAATTTCTGGTGAGATAAACTCAGAAAAGCAATACCATATTTTGCTGGAAATGAATGATTGCATCAGATGTGTTCAGAGTAACAAAATGTGATTAAGAACAAGGAAACAAATTTATTCCTTCAGAGCGTAGCTGTCAGAGTAATATAACACCGAAGGACTTCAAAGGAAATACTACAATGATATCACTAATTCACTGTCAATCCAAGGAAAATCGCTCAAGAAATGCTTACCGTTTATCCATAGGCCACCAAACTTCTATTCTGCAACCAATCAGTTCATCAGTAACCATTTTCTTTTCTGCTGTGGAGCACTGGACAAGAATACAGGTCAGACTTCAGATATTTGGTATCACAATGTCAATTAACACGAAAGTAACACTGATAAACATAATGCAAGGTAAACCTCCGCACCTTAGCCAGTCCTGTGATGCTTTTTCTTTTCGCCTTCTTCATTGATCCAGAGGCAGACTTCAATCTATCACCACTTTCTGCTGACTTACTCTGCTTCCGTGTAAAATAAAATTTGCATATCAATAACTTGAGCTAGAGTTCAATGAAATTTGCATATCAATGCTTTTGGTGGTTTTTTACCTTCTCACTGCAGTTGCCATCTTCGCTTGGATTTTCCATATCATTGAGACGCCAATCAGATTCTGGGTTCTTTAATTTTGATGAGAAGCTTTTCTTTTTCGTTCGGGAAGAAATGCTTTCTAATCCTTTCTCCTGGTTTGAATTTTCATCATTCGAGTCCAAGGATACATTTCTGTCCATATCTCTCTCTTCATTAGAAGCTTCCAGTGGAACTTTAGGACCACTGTTTGAGAACTTGAAAGGACTATGGCCAGAAGACGATCTCCGGCGTTTAGGGACTGAAACTACTGATGTTGCACCACCAGCACTCTTTTTGTTAGCCTTCTGATCCCTTTCACTTGTGTCTGCTCTCTCTTCAGGGGAATTTTTGTGTCCATTACTGGATTCAAATTTATCCAGCATTCGCACATCCAGATTAATCTCCCTCACCATTTTCAAAACATCGACATCCTTTTTATCATTCTTGTCTTCAGCTGGAACAGATTTCTTCTTTTTTCCCTTTCTACCCTTGGTTCGAGCTCTCAAACGCTCGACAATTTTACCCAAAGGGATTTCATTCCCATCACTTTCCTCATCAATCATAGGCTCGTTCTCTGAAGTTTGGGGTATCACCTGAAAGGACAGATATCAATAAATACAGAGATCCCAAGATACTGCGACTCAGATTTTAAAGTTGGATAACATACAGATGAATCAGCACGACCCTCCAACTTGAGAGAACTGAAGTGTGCCAAGACAGTTTCATCAGCTAGCCACAATTGGTCTTCACCAACCTGTTGAAACATAATGTCAGTGTTAGCAAACGCAGACCAGAACAAAATATGAGGTTAGACAGAGTAAATATACAAACAAAGATACTAGACAGCTCAGATTGCCAACAATTACTTAAAGCAAGCGCAGCGTAAAAATTTGAACCATGAACAAGATCTGGCTTCTTACCTGAGCCTTATCACCTTCATTTTTTTCAGAAGGTTTGTACAGCATTGGAGGCAGCGATACAGGCGTGAATGTCCCTTGTAGATCAGGCTCTTTCTGAGTTAAGCGATTGATAACTGACAGCCCAAGCTCACAGATCGCATGTGAGTTCTGTTAATATAAATTATGAGAATGTCAGCTTCAGGGCACCATGATTATAAAAAATAGCCATGACATGGCTGTTGGTAATACAGAACAAGGTCAGGGAAATCTTTTACCAACCTTTGACTTTGTTGCATCAGTGACATCAGCTGAATGTTTTATACTATGGAAGATAGAGATAAGGGTGGGAACGCACTCCTGTTCCTTATCAACATCTTCAGCCTTCCCGTCTTCCTCTTTATGGAGTAACATAGAAATGATCAAGTATAATTGGCTGAAATAAACGATTGGAAAAATAGTAAGTATAAATATCAGCGAAAAAATTACAACTGAATCGCTAGTGTCACAATTATAGAAAGAGAAAAGTGGTACGTAAATCACAAATTACCGATATATCATTTCATATTCCTTCACATCTTTGCATTTCTCGACGTCGGGACACGAATGATGCGCAAGTGCGTGAACCAGATAAGGAAGGATATGTTGAGGGTATAGGGAAACTGAATTTGCATCAGTCTGAGCAGAGACTTTCCGCATTTTTGTTTGGTATGAATGTTGAATGATGTCAGCTAGGTTCTGTTTCTCCTGTCATGCCAATCCAAAAGCATAGTTTAGCTAGACTGTTAACATTCTCAACTCAGAAACATCATATATGTGTTTTCAAGTAAAGGGAGATAACATACCTCCTCTGATACGAGAACATTTGATCCAGTGATATCAAATAAAAATGAACAGGCATACTTGGTATCCAAAACCCGATCCTTTATATACTGGTGAACTTTCCCCAGGAATATTTTCTTGGCCGTTGGAAATGATAACTACAGGAGACGTTAAGAAAAAATGTTAAAACAGAACCCAGATCAGACGTAGGATTGGCGGGGAAGGTGCAAATGGAAAACCTAGTTGAAGGAAGGTACCTCCGGGGTTTTTAGTGTTAAGTGGAAGATATCAATCGGTATCTTCTCATCCCAGTGCCTAGAAAGGCGGAGGACTGCCTTTGCAGCAGCAAGTTTCAAATGGGCCTTGTCAACAGAACTGTGAAGAGGTTTGAGCATGAGTGCCTTCGATTTTTTTACAAAAAAAAAACCTCTTAGAATGTTTAGCATTAATGTCTACTAACCTTGATATTAGATCTTCAGATACTTCACCAAAGGAAAGAATGTTTTTTAGTAATCCAAGAAGGTCATCAACACCCGTCCGAAGATGAGCATCCTTGAAAGGCAAATAGCTCTTAACCAACGTCTTGATCCCATATATCTGTTAGATAAATGAAAAGAGTTACGAAAATTAACTGGACAACAGAGAAATTACTTGATCAACTTTAATATATGGTCAAACATATATTTGCAATCAGTTATATAAGCAAACTTTCGTCAGATACCAACCTTCAGTTGACAAATTTCACTTTTGTCATCCCAAGATAACTTTTTGTCATCTACAGCTTCCTGCAAAGAGGTTTAAGTGTCTTTCAATAAAAAATGAAAAGAAAACCGGAAACGAGTGAAAGACAGATAGTGAGGTTTGGCAGAAAATAAAACATAAGTAATACATACACTTTCACAATTGAGGATTTTGCTTTTAATAAACTCAACGACTTCGGCTTCCCTAGTTTCAAAAACCGGGATTGCAATCTGCGCTATGCAACCAAGGCACTGAAGAACAGCTGGCTGATGTCCCTTGTCCTCCAGCATGTCCACGAGTCCCTACAAATCAAGAATTAAACCAGAATTTCCACATGCTACTTATCAACTATATCTCAGTGATAAATTTGGAAAAGATTAATGAGAAAACAGAACTTTCACCTTGTACAGAACAGAGAGCGACTTAAGGCCATCATCCTTTGTTATTGATGCTAGTGCATGCACAGCATGCTTAGCCTGCCTACGATTACCCTCTACACAGATCCTCTCCAGTAACAGATCCACAGAACTTTTAAATAGACAATAGGAGAAACATTATAATCAGAAAAAGCAGGCAACTAACAAACGACGTGAGATCATGCTTGATGATGTACATATTGAGAATTTGAGACTTTCACCTTGCTAAAACAATGAGATTCTCCCGAATAGTACCACCTGCCTTAGCCAGAATTTTTAGAGTACCTTCCTTTAGCACTTCATCCTCATCTTTAAGAAAACCTATCAGTTCTTCTTCAGCTCCGTCAAACAGTGATGGACAGTAACTTGCGAGAAGCTAAGAAATCAATGCGCAAAATCAATATGGTGGATTTGGTAATAAGTAAAAGTAAACAAGTACATGAGCATGGGATGTAATTGGCTATAAAATATGCTAAAAAAATTCATATATCAGATCAGTGATTACCCCTAAGAAGTCCATGCAAGATTGAACGCCCAAAATACTTCTAGAAGACTTTCTAGCAGAGACTTCCGCTAATATCTCTTTCACATATTCCTTGCTGAATAACAGATAAGAACACTTTATGGAGAGAGTGCCGAGGAATTCATAGAGACGATGCTTTTCAGAAAGTATTCTAAGCATATCATCCTGCACACAAATTAAACCCACAAACCAGTTATGAAGTTGTCGAAAGTCAATCTAAATGTTAATACAAACTTCTTGTTATTCTCACCCGAATCTTGGACGCCTGCATTATGCTAGTGCTGGGATCGACCAGATTATTCAACATCTTCCAAATATTAGCATCTTTCAGTTGATCAAGAATCAAAAAGTTCTGCTCAGTCTTTGGGGGATCCGAAAATGCACGTGACATAACTCTGAATCCAAACAGAATCTTTTTCTGCATCTCAGGAACATCAGCATTCTGCGTTCAGAGAGACATAAGGTTACATATGGTGAAAATATAAGGAAGCAAAAAAGTCCAACCGAGAACCGAGAACTGAGAAAAAAGTTCTTCAATTAAGTTTGGTCGAACCTGTTGCATCTGCTTGAAGGACAAATATTTTTGCATTTCTTGTTGTATCCTAAAAACCAAGAAGAAATTTCTACAAGATCAATCTTCAATACCAAAAAGGAAAGGGCTGAATGATATAAATCATGCAAAAGTATTAAGTGCTAAGAAAAATCATCAATCGCACCTTTGTCTTTGCTCCATTATTTTCTCAAAAGCTTTCGTCTCCACTTCGTCAAACCCAGAAAATATTTCTATCCAATGCTTAACTTTATCTTTAACCGAGAAATCACTTGGAAACAATGAACTGCATAGAATATATTCGATTGTATCTGATCTGCAACACAATATAAATAATTCAGAATATATTTTCCGAAGGTAATGATCATATACAATTTAGATTTAAGCGAACAGCGTAAAAATATAAGAAAAGGGGGGCCAAATTTCAAAAGAGTTCTAGATAAATGTCCTACCTGAAATCTTTGTCATAGAGACATCTCAAAATTTTTACAGGAATCCAATCAAAGTCGCCAGTGCCTGCCTTCCCTTCAGCACACCGTAAGCAATATACCCGGAACAATTCAGTCAACCTCTCCATTGTGTATGTTTTAACGAGTATCTGATTTACACAAAGAAGCATGAGTTACAATGTCTTTAAATGTAAGCATGCAACTATCTGAGACAATAAGAGTGAATACATAAAACGTACAGCTTTGTCTCGAAGCCGTTCAGCAACTAACTTTATAGTTTCAATTGGAATCGACGTCAGCGCATTCACAGCCACATCACAAATAACAGCAACAACTTGTTTGCGGATATTCTCATCATAATCCAACAGACGGTCACGAAGAGCAGCTACAAAAGGATTAACACTATAAGATCAGTCAATTCTAATGAATACTAATGGCATGAGCCGCATGATAAAGAAAGACTTACATATAATCTGAGAAGCCTCAGCTCTCGAAGGATCTGAGAGCAAACAATTCTTAATATGGTCAAGGATGACCATCCTAACTTCAACTACTCTATCAGTCAGCCTTTTCAGAAACTCCAAAAATATTGAATTGAACTCTTCGGAGATGACACGTCCAGGCAAGGAAAACAACTCTCCAACCAATCCAACGACTTTCAAACGAGTTTCCAATTTATCAGCCTGTATGTATTAATAGTACCCATTATGTATTATTCAATACGAACCCATTCGAAAAGATGATTTGAAACAACAAAAGATGAAAGTGACTGTTCAAATAAAATACACAACAACATATAAACTGATGCAGGGTTCAAGAGTCATGTTGGTGTTTGACATGCAAAATAGAGACAAAAGACCAAAATAACAACATACCAAAAGCTCTCCAGTGAGATATGGTGCAACTCCGGATAGAGCCTGAGGAGCACATCGGTACAAATCATAGATAACCTCATGGTAGTCAATTTGACTGCTGGAATATCGGCTCTCTCCAGACATTGATGAGATAAGGAACTGTTTTATGTCAGTTTCAACTTTTGGTGCACACTGCTCTATGACTTTCATAGCAAGTCTTCTTGCAGCATCTGTAACGTCCTGTCATCATGAATCTAGAAATGAGATGTCTGCTATTCCATACAACAACTAATCCTAAATTAGAATAATATCAGTGGCCCGAGCCAGCAATGACAGAAAGCTCACAGTTCTATTTCTGCCCAATTTAGAGAGTAAAATTAGTAAGAGCTGCTCTTGCACATCTTCACTCTCTTCTAAGAGAACAATCATTATATTTTGCATTGATGAGAAAACAACCTCTGGATGATCATCTCTGCATATACGGAAATAAAACAATCTTTCAGTACGAGGCCCAAAGGAAAAAAACATAGAAAGCATTTATATCTTGCATTACCAGCCAAAAAAATATATACTTGATATAGCTCAAAGTGAAACCCACCTAGCAACATCAAGAAATGTAGTAAACACTTCTTTCACCAGATCATCGCATTCAAGATCCAACATCACGACACATGACCTGTACTTTGCAACCGTTTCTAAAATGACAACCCTCCTTCCAAATGATGGTCCACCGACATCATTCAACCCAGAAAAAGCGCTCACAATCAGTTGAAAAATATCCTGAAACAAGATCAAGAGACGGAAAAAAAAATCAGCAGTGGGGCATGACAGTGATCTCGGTTGGAGAGGGGGAATTCAGGACAGGCGACCTTCATAACACTATCACTGTAAGGCGCTTCTGGTGCTGTAACACGAGTTATCTCAGAAACACAGCTTGCAACTAGAAGCTTGACATCCTTGTCTTGGTGCTTGAGAATCTCAGGTTTAATAACTGCATCAAGAAAAGGCTGAATGGACTTGAGCACTGCAGCTGGTGGAGACTGCTCCAACTCAGAAAGACAAACAGCAGCTTCCTGCATGTAGCAACACACAAGTTAACGAGACTGGGAGTTTTTTGAAATTAACATTCGAATGAGCACTACCATTAGTCGCAGTATCAGTCGGAAAACAGGATTGGTTTTGAAGGAGAGAGGTATCTTACCTAACTTACCGAACAAAGTCACCTCAAATTATACCAATCAAAAGCGAATCACATTTCCCCCAAGTGATTGGTAAACAAACATCTTAGTCAACGTATATACATACTGTATATCTCTAATAAACATACTAGAATGAAAATTGGGGTAACTTTTGGATATATCTAAAAGACACTGAAGATAGTGCAATTCAATTCCAACATAGCGAGAACTCAAGGACATCAGGCATAGACAATTACAAAGGAAAAATTGAGAACATAAGCACTTGTACACATTGAATTTGGCATTGTAAGGAAAAAAAGAAGCAAATGTAGTACGAGGAAAGCTAAACAATTCAATTTCAAGACAAGTCGAAGTGGCTAAATCATAGGCATCTTTCATAGAGAATGAAAGCAGACCCCAGTCTTTAATGGGTGACCTAATTTTGCGAAAACAATCTATACGAAGGGAAAGGGACGAAAACATGGTACAAACAAACCCTAACGCAAGTTCAAAGAATAAAACACTAGCTCTATCAACGAACATTACACAGAAGGGAAGACCTACAAGGCTTAAAATTTTCTAAGTCGACCAATTTCGTAGAATTTAAACAGGGAAACAAAAGCTGAAAAATTCCCTCCAAACGAAAACTTTGTGAAAAAAATGAGGACAAATTGCAGAAGAATTAGAGATTGGGAAAATAACCTTAAAGAGCTTGAGCAAAGAATCCTTGGACGAAGGAGGTGGGTCAAGCTTCGATCCGAACTCTTTCAACTGCTCCTCTGGCTTTAGTGCCATGACGAGTGGAAACCGAAAACTCTTTTACCCGCGATGTGCTCTTCTCTCAGAAGAGCCTAACAGCCATACACGAAACGACGATGGAGAAGAAAGAAGAAAGGGGGCTTTTCTTTGGCTTCTTTCAAGAATCAAGAAGAGTCCCTCTCTTTCGAACACATCCGATCTGAGCGCTCTCTCGAAACAACAGGCCGATTTGCTGACTTACGGGTTTGTGTCTCTCATCGCTTCCGCAGTTTACTTTGTTTTTATATTTATGCCCCTCGCTCTCTCTTCTATTTACACTTTGCCCCCGACTAAACTGAAAGCCCTTCGTGAATGGGCCCATCTCTACAAGCCTTTGTAAGAGACGACGTCGTTTTTGAGTGACACATACCGTTGCCCTTCCCTTGCTCTCTCTTGCCTCTCGCGGTAATGGCGGCGGCGGCGACGACGGAAAATGACGACAACGGCAGCCTCGATAGCCAGACTAAATCAGATCCGGAACCGGCTCCGGTTGAAATTGCGCTTGCGGAGGAACAAAAACCTCTGTCTAAGAATGCCCAGAAGAAGCAACTGAAGCAGCAAAGATACGAAGCGAAGAAAGCTGAGAAGAAGGCACAGGAGAAGGAGCAGAAGAGGAAGGAAGGGGAGAGAAAACTCAAGGAATGGGAAGAAACGTTAGCGAATGCTACGGAGGAAGAGAGGCTTAAGCTGATAGAGTCGAGGAAGAGTCTCAGGAAGGAGAGAATGGACAAGAGGTCTGAGGAGAAAGAGAAGAAGAAGGAGCGGCTCACTCGAGCCAAACAAGTGGGTCAAAACGTCGTCATAGATGTTGATTTCGCCCATCTCATGTCCGAGTCCGAGATCTCCAGCCTCGTTCAGCAGGTGAGTTTCAGCAATTTGTATGCAAAGCTTCAAACTTTGCTCCCCGTGAAGGTTGTTTTGAATCCTTAAATTATTCAGATAATGTATTGCTATGCGGCGAATGGGAGAAGCACTTCGCCTTGTCATCTATGGCTGACAGGAGTCCAGGGGGAGATGAGTAGTCAGCTTGATAAGCTTCCAGGTTTTGAGAAATGGTTCATAGAGAAGGAAAGTCAGTGTTACATTGAGGCCATGTCTGATCGGAAAGACAATTTGGTGTATCTTACGGCGGACTCGGAAACTGTTTTGGATGACCTCGACCCAGAGAATATCTACATTATCGGTGGCTTAGTGGATCGGAACCGGTTCAAAGGGATCACCATGACCAAGGCACAAGAACAAGGCATTAAAACAGCTAAGCTTCCCATTGGAGAGTATATGAAAATGTCAAGTTCTCAGGTATGTTCATCTTCATTGGCCACAAAAGTCCTCTCACTGAGCTCCAATGCGTTTGCTGCATCATTGCCTCTGCTGAGTTATATTTTTTTTTTCAATTGATTTAGGTTCTCACTGTGAACCAAGTTTTGGAGATACTTGTTAAGTTTCTGGAGACGAGGGACTGGAAAACATCCTTCTTCACTGTGATTCCTCAGAGGAAAAGAAGCGGAGTTGAGCCTGTAGACTGGTCGAAATCGGAACCTCTTTCGGGAGAGCATCAAGAGAAAGAGGGTGATGCGGACGAGAGTGCAGAGAAACATGATCTTCTGGAAAGGAAGAAGGTATGCATTGAAGTTACTCCGGAAAGTGGTAGCTAGATGAAGATTTTGCATATGAGGAAGCTGTTTCTATTTCTGTTGAACACTGATTTCTTAAGTTGAGAATTGGAATATGGAATGTTAATTCCCTTTTACATGTTGAGTCTTGAGCTACAAATTTTCACTGTCAGTTCTTCATCTCAAAGATCACAAGCATGCTATTCAGAAACCTAATGCTTTATTGACACACTCTACCACAAAAAAAGGCTGAAAATGAAAACACCAGGTTCGTTCAAGGACAAGATAAACAGAGACAAAGCATCATTGTTTTCGCTTAAACTTGATTTCATAAAACAAAAGTTGCGCCTACTAACAGTTTTGACTCCCAGTATCAGCTGTTAATTGATATTAACATAGTAGCCATTGTTCTCAGTACTTGTGTTGCTGAGCCGGAAATAGTTCCACTCTGGCGCCACTTGCTGCCGATGACGAACCACCCATTTTAGAATTAGGTTCATTAACATTGTAAACAAACCCGTTCTGATGACGATAGTGGTACTGCGCCATGTGAAGCCCTGGCACAGCCCCGTAGGCTCCATACTCGGGCATGGTACCATTAGGCCTCTTGACGACCAAGCCGTTGCTCATACTAACAGATCCAGAACCGCAGCTAATCCCTCTGTCACCCTCCAACTCTCTGTAGCGGTTGAGGTACAAGGTGATGGGTTCGATGTAATCATCAAAACCGAGCTTGCTCATTGCCCACAAGACATCCTCAGCAGTGATGGTCTTGCGCTGTTCCCGCTGGCACCGCTCATTGGCCTCCCCTGTTATGAAGCTGATGTACTCCGAGACACACTCTTGGATCGTCTCCTTGGAGTCGTCTGAGATCTTGGCGTGAGCAGGTAAGATCCTCCGCATGATCCGTATCACATTTGCTATAGGCATGAACCTGTCTTGCTCTCTCACCGTGCACTCCTCCTCACCGCCATTAGCGGTTTTGCTTGGCTGGTTGAATTCTGTGAGTTGCATGCTGCCCTCTGCCATCAAAAACTTCGCTGGCAGACCCAAAAATATAAAACAAAAGCGTGTGCATTAGGTCTGAGACTGGCAGAAGCTTAAAAGTACTTTGTTTCATTTACTGCTCGTCATGAAAACATGATAATGGAGGAATTGCAGAAAAATGATTTCGCATGCAACTGAAAATGGCAATACCTGGTTCAGAAGGAGTGGTGGTGTTGAGGGACAACTTGCGGTAACCATGGAAGCCTCCACGTTCCATTTTTTTCTTCAAATTTTCACCCACTTTGGGTTTGTAAATATATAAATTAATCCAATGCTCGAAATTAAGAAGCATTTGAAGAAAAGGAAGAGGATGAGATGGAGAAAAGAAAAAGTAGTATAGTTTGGCAAGTGTCAGCATTGGTAGTTGCAGACCTCACAAGCTCCACAACGTGGCAGCCACAGTCGATGTGACCGAGGGAATGGATCCTTCTCGTTCTCGTCTCCCATAGCCGTTACAAGATCCCAATCACCAAACGTTTTTGTCTTTATTTCGAACCTTCTAAACTCAATAATACACCATACAAATACAAACTCGTAGAGTTATTAAACTTAGCTACACCAAAAATCAAATTAAACTCGAGAGAACAATAGTAATAATATAATCTACAAGCTTCCGTTTTGCGTGACAAAAACCTAATCTTTCACTCCCAACACAATCATTCTTCTTGTTCTGCACTAGCTGAGTTGGTCTTGTACAAATTTCCTAGTTGCTCAAAGTAGGAGCGAGTCTTGCTGTGCCCAGGCCGTTGTTTCTTCCCACCTTCCATGACTCTCTTGTAGTACTTGTTCATGTTCTCCCACTTCTCCTTACACTTTTTGGGAGATCTATCGTACCCTCTCCCCTTCATCTTTGCTGATATCACATCCCATATCGCTCCCTTGTGAGTCCCTGTCTGCTCTTCCACTTCGCTTCTGCTAGCTATCAACGCCTGCACTTCCTCTGGCGGCCATCTTGTCCCGCTTGCATACCCAAACTTTGTCTCTCCTTGTCTCTGAGCGGATTCACTATGTTGGAGAATATTCTGAGTTGGTTTAGGATCACAGAACTTAGGGATCTCAATCTCTTCACCAACAACAGTTTTGATGAAAGTGATGAGAGACAAGCTGTGTCCCATCTCTTGCTTCCGTTCCTCTTCATTCTGTTTCATCCTCTCTGTTTCCTGTTTCCTCCAAGCTTCCTCCCGCCGTATTCTCTCAAACTCCATCTTCTCCATCACCTTAATCAACTGCTTATGCATCTTCTCTTGCCGCTTCATCATACTCCCCACCACCTTCTCCAAGAAATGCTCCATCTTCTCCCGCGTTTTCCGCTTTCTTTTACCCCTGCGAACGCCGTGGGAAGAGTCGCTCTCGCTTTCGCTATCGCTATCGCTATCAACAGACGAGCTGCAAAAGCAAGAAATGTTCATATCACTTGCACATCAATTGGCACTGCTTGCCACACACACAAAAAGTAACTCAAAGAGCCTTCCGTATCTAAGCACTAACTAGTCCTAAAAGGTGCTAAGACCAAATGTAAACGGATCTTTTGCTGCACCATTCAAGAACAATCTGCAGACTAGTACTGCTTACAAGTGGTATAAACAAGATTCAGAACCGAATAAATAAAAGGTTGTAATGACGCCACATCAATCTGTTAGCTATCTACGAAAGTTGAATGCTTTTTAGATGAGATGTTCAACCAATATAAAATCATATGATACCGCAAGCCGAAGCAAGTAGAGCAACATCAAGAGAAGAAATGTGTTTAGTAGGTCTACCAAACAAGCTTCTAATAAACGTGAAAAAGTTGCTACTTTTCACAGTAAGAGATCAAAAATTTCTACAAAAAGTTGCAGTGCTAGTGTGTGACCAAACCAACATGCACAAAGCTCTTACATTAATTTATTTTCTGTTTTCTGCTAATTACCTCCGAGACACACCATCCCAAGAAGTGCCATGTCTGGAGAGACGACCATCGAGCTCCATTTCTTCAACTTTTTCAAACCCGCTCGTTAATTGACCGCTTTTCTCCACGTCAGCAATCTTGGATCCCAAAGGAGCCTCGAAGCAGCCGTCTCCTAGAAACCCCATCTCCGGCAGCCTATCTAGGGTTCCGGCGAGAATATCCAGAGGATGTCGATCCTCCAGCGGAGGCTTAACGCCGCACCTGATGGGCTTCAGTTTCTGAGGAGGCGGCGCTAACTCTGCGAGCGTAGCCAAAGCGTCGTCGTCTCCGTGAGGTCTCATTCTCAGGGACCCCGATTGACGACTACCGTACATCCAGTCGCATCCACCGTCTGAGCCGTCGAATGGGTCAACATCTTCGGGAAAGTCATCGCCGACTCGTTTCCGACAGTTGCCGGCGAGAAGCTCCATTAGGAAAGGTAAAAATCAAAATGAGCGGCGTGAAAGGTAGAGACACGGCCAAGTAAAAGCAGTTCAAAGGGTAAAAAAAAAAAACACTTTAGTGCGACATTATATTTACCTTTATGCCCTCAGACGAGCAAGATAACTTCTATTTTACCCTCACTTCAGTCGTTTTCTTACCCGTTCTCCGACCCGACCCGAGTATGTTTTGTAATTCATTAATTTCTGTGTGCCTGCGTGCAAAATACTTTTGGCGTGTGGCTGAGCGCAGCCCACGGAGTACTATGTATTTTCTTCTTCTTCATTCTTGCGAGAAATGAAGAAATGTTTACAACTTTACATAATCAAATTATTGACTGAGAAGACACCTAATTGTATCATTGACCGTGTTATTTACAAACTCACAGCGTAAATGAAATCTGAGGCTGAGAATTGAGGAAGTAAAAAGGCAAATCTTGCGGAATTGTGTTTTTTTTCCTCGGCTAAGTAAACGGATTATGAGCTGCCTCTTGGCGAAAAGCTATGGTTTTGTCAAATTGTTGATGAAGACGGCTAATGGGCATCGCAGTTTTCCCCAACTTGTACGTTTTCCGGCTGATAGATTCTCTGCGTTTCACAGTTGCTCCACGACGAGGAACAGATTCATGTCGGCTTCTTCCTCCGCAAACCCCATGTCCGCCGAGGAGGCAAACGGCGTTACACTGCTTCCGGCTGTTGAAGACAAGTACGGTGGCGTCGTGGCGGAGATGAGCCAGCCCATGGATCCTTTTGCCTTCTCTCTTCTTCTCCGATCCTCTCTCTCTAACTGGACTCTTCAGGTTCTCTTCTTCTTCTTTCCTCTTGTTAGATTTGATCTCATGTCTGCTGGTAAAGGAATCCGAGATTGATACCAGTTTGTAATTGTTGCATAGAATCATTGAAAAAGTTGGATTTTTGAAAATTATTGTATTATAATTTCTAAGGCGGGGCCAGAGACTTTGCGTTACTTTGCTGCAAAGAAAGTGTATTCCTTTTTCAGGAAAGAGGATGCAGAAAGTGAATTCAACTTTCCCATTGCTCAATTTGTCAGAGAGAGATGGTGAATATTTAGTTAATGTGTATGACAAATGCAGGGAAAGAAGGGAGTTTGGATCAAATTGCCAAGGCAGCTTATTGGTCTTGCTGAAACTGCTGTTAAGGTTTTGCTAAACATGCAATAAGATTTCTTCAGATCCATCATCCCTGTGTGTTAGTTTATTGTTTGGAGATGCTTTCATATCACAAAAACAAAATTTTGGTTTGCAGGAGGGATTCTGGTTCCATCACGCGGAGAAAGACTATTTGATGCTTGTGTATTGGATTCCTAAAGAAGACCATACGCTTCCTCCCAATGCATCTCACCGTGTTGGCATAGCTGCCTTTGTCCTTAACCACAAGAAAGAGGTGTGGTGAGATGAGATTTTTCACAGCTGTGTTGTTTTTGGAGCATCTTCAAGACTGATCACAGTCATATCTCTGTTTTTGTTTTTGAATCCCAAAGGTTCTGGTGGTTCAAGAGAAGACAGGAAGATTTCGAGGCCTAGGTTTCTGGAAGTTCCCCACCGGAGTAGTGAATCAGGTGCTGCTTCTTATCTGAATCACATTACATGGCTTTTGTTCAGCTCTCTGATTCGCTTTTTCCCTTCTTCTTGTGTTTGACTCGACTCAGGGTGAAAACATCCATGATGGCTCGGTCAGAGAGGTTAAAGAAGAGACCGGAGTAAGCTAAAGCTTATCTTCGTGCATCACATTTACGTTTTACATGAGACCAAGAGCTAATCTCTCTTGATCATTATGTTCTTAGGTGGATACAGAATTCGTCCAAATATTGGCGTTCAGGTTTACAGCTCAAAGATCCAACCGCATCATCTGCTTATATTGCCAACATAACTGACTCTTATCTGTTTCTTTTTCTTTAAATGATGGCAGACAGACCCACAAAGCTTTCTTTGAAAAGTCAGATTTGTTCTTCGTATGCATGTTAAAGCCCCTTTCTTTGGAGATCAATGCACAGGAGTCAGAGATCGAAGCAGCTCAGGTAACATTTTTTTCCATCTCTAGTCTCAGCCGCCCAAAACACTTCACCAACCTCAAACTCTTTCTAAAAAAAAAAAAAAAAAAAATGCTTCAGTGGATGCCATGGGAGGAGTACACGAAGCAACCATTCGTACAGAATCATGAGCTATTGAGGTATATGTCAGACATTTGCTCTGCTAAAACCAACGGTGACTACCACGGCTTCACTCCTCTCCGCGTCTCTGCACCTGATCTACAAGGCAACTTGTACTTCAACAACCGCGACCTCCCTTCCCGCCATTGACCTTCTTTCTTAACAAACAGAGCAGTCCTCATCTATGCAAGTGTTTTGACACCTGAATCTTGCTTCTTAGCTCTCACCAAAACATTCACCCATTCCAAATGTAAACATTTGCATTCAATGCAATCCTAATATCCAATAGTTATGATACAAAGATGAAACGGACAAGATCCGTTAGCGAATCCTATTGTTCAAACGCTCTTTACACAGCCGCAAAATCTAATGCACATCTGATTTTAATTTTACACAACCAACCTGATGATACTTATAGAAATTTTTCTGGGTAAGAATAGGCACGTGTTTATATATATATATATATATATGTATCTATATACAGAGATCCACTTCACTTGATTTTTAAGTCCTTGTCCTACCGGAAGCAGCTCCACCTCCACCATCCCCGCCACCGCCGCGGCCTGTGGCTCCATACATGTGGTTCTGCTGGTGAAGAAACTGATGATGCTGGTGATACTGCATCCCACCACCGTAGAACCCACCGCCATCGCCGACAGCCTCTCTCTGATGCTCTCCGGCTTCACCACCGGTTTGTGGCCTCCCCAGTCCAGTCCTCTCCCCTTCGATCTCCCTAAACCTCTGCAAGTAAACTTTCAGTGGCTCAACATAATCCTCGAACCCTAGAGTTGTCATAGCCCATAGCAAATCGTCTCCGTTTATCGTCTTCCTCTTCTCCTTCTGACACTTATCCGACGCCTCTCCCGTGACGAAGCTTATAAACTCCGAGACACACTCCTGCATCGTCTCTTTGGCATCTTTGGAGATCTTGGCGTTTGCGGGCAGAGCCTTCTTCATGATCCGGCTCACGTTAGCGATCGGCAGGAACCTGTCTTGCTCTCTGGGAGACAACGACGACTGTCCGTTATGGTTGTTCCCATTTTGCCCTCCACCGGAATCCCTATCGGAATCCCCCATTCTCGAAATTAAAGACTGAAACTTTACTCTTTCTCAATTACGGAGAGAAATCATCATCGCTGTTGACTTGACTGGATAGATTAGGGTTTTAGCAAGCAACAAAAAAAGAAGCAAATTCAAGTGTCGGCTGGTATTGTACACAGTGGTGAAGAAGGAGTCGCCGGCGTTTATATAAAGCGGATGCACGACTTCTGTTCACCGATACGTGAGTTCATATTAACCGTCCATTTCCTGATAAGGTTCTGACAACTGGCTACGTGCTCAACCGTCAGATTGGAATGAGCGATAAACAGCCCTTTAAGCCTCTGCCACGTGTGTTGTGGACCGTTAGTGGACCCGTCCCACCTTTTGTCTGTAAGAGATAAGACACACGCGCAGGAGAACAGAGTGGTCAATACAGACAATGGTTCCGATCTGCGCGTGGAAGACACGGAGCGGAGAGGAACGCGTCCGGGAGACAGAGGGTAACTGCCACTCAACGACCTATCGGTCAATTTCACCTTTTTTCTTTTAATTTTTCTTACATTTGGGGTTGGATGTGGGTGTGGTGGGGTTCACTGCCATCAAACTGCATCGACCAATCAGATCAGACAGCTGTTCGAAAAAGTAGGGTCTTCTTGCCCACATTTGACGGTCTTGATCTTCTCTCATGGGCCCAACCATTGTTGCTTGCTTTTCTAATCACTATAATCACCTGTTCCAGCTGTATTAATGAAGCTCCTTATGTCATAATTAGTGATTGTCATTAACCTATAATAATGGGCCGTTGAAGATCATTACATTCTTAAAAAATCCTCAGGCCCATTAAAGGTGAAAGAACTAGTTAAGCTCCTTTTGGGCCATACTATTAAGAAAATGTGGTTGGTCAACAAAACCTTAAACCCAAGGCACAGTGATGCTTGCTAACTCCGTAGATTACATATTCCGCCACGTGGCGATGACCAAATCAACAAAAAGTGAATGAATCTGTGTTTTTGTTGAAAGCTGAGATTGTGGGTGAGACTTGAGAGTAGAAAACAGTTGTGGGTAGGCTTGATTCTTTGGTTCCCACTCCATCGCAATATGTAGCTTAGACGAAATAATTAATTATAAAAAAGGAGGAACGTCACATTACAATACAAACGTTGCACCAAATAAATATACGAAGAAAGAAGTTTAATGAAAGAGTAGGCAAACCACTAAGTAATTGCTTGCAAGTGCGGTCTCTCTTTCTCTTTCAACGACGGTTGATAATATTGATTCAATTCAAAGATTTGAGTTCTATATTGACCCTATCATCTAAGGTCAGCCATGAATATGGTTTTCTATATCTAAATAGAAATTTTGTATATAATTAAGAAAAGAAAATTAAAGACTGCCGTACAGAGCTGAAGCCACGCAAAGGGTCTCTTGCCTTTAATCCTTCCTCTTCTTTAGCTTCTTGTATATATGATGATGATTCATGCTTCTTCCATTTCTTAAATAAAATCAAACATACTCATATCCAAAGAAACCTTTTTTCTTTATTTAAAAAAAAAAAAAAAAATGGGAAGCTTCTTCATCATCCGTTGCTTCTTGTTATTCTTCTTCTTGTTCGACGGAGCATTTGCAGCTACAGGGAAGAGTTGGAGCAGAGCAGAGATGGTGGAGATGGCTGGCTACGGTGAACAGAAACTCTCCTCCGTGATCATCACCGGATCTCTTCTCTGCGACACTTCGCATCCTCAGCTTCGTTCCATCGCCATTCCAGGTTAATCAATCTCTACCTATTCTTTTTGTCTTCCAACTGAAAACTTACATGATCCTCCTCCTTCACAGGTGCCACGGTTGCGATCAAGTGTCACACTGGAAACAAAAGGAGATCCAAATGGATAAAGGCTGTTACTGATGATGTGGGAGAGTTTGAAATCGATCTTCCTTCCCAACTCCACGCAATTCCAGACCTTGAAAACACGTGTTTCGTCAAGCCAGTAAATGTGCCTAAGCGCTACAGATGCTATCACACTTCTACCAACATACACAAACGTATCAAACTTGTCTCCTCTACCAACGGCTTCCGTGTGTACACCTCAGGGAAGATCAGGTTACAGGGCCACAGTTCAAGATCATAAGCAAGCTGCGTGTTCTTGAAGATACCACTTGTGAAAAGCATATGTTTTTATAGTCCTCTCTAGTTTAGCTGGCGCTTCAGTCACAGAACCTAGTTGAGTCTCTCTCTCTCTCTCTCTCTCTAACATTGTTGTTCATGTTTCAGTTTCACAGTGTAATTAAAGAACATATGATACGATGTTTGCGTCATGTGTGTGTTTTTGGTACAACACCCCTAGAAATATATCAGATGAATTGTTTAGGAGCACTAATTGCTGAGATAAAAGACACAACCCTTTGAAAAACCGAAAGACAAGTCAGGACTGTGATGAGGGTTTGGGAAGAGTTTGAGAAACGATGTAGGTTGCAACATCACCACAACAAGTAAGCTTATCTGCTTTTTCTTCAGGGATCTCAATTGAAAACTCTTCTTCAATGGCCATCACTATCTCCACCCTGTCTAAGCTATCCATCGACAAATCTTTCTGGAAATCAGCCCTTTCAGTTACCTGTTAAGTAACTAAACCGTGTTACAACTTTTTTTATCTAACAAAATAAAATAAAAATAAGAGCAGCAGTTTTAGTTTTACCTTAGAGGCATTAGTTTTGTCGTACTTCTTCACCAACTCAATAACCTTGCTTAAGATTTGATCTTGGCCTCCATTATCTCCTGATGTGAAGTTCATTTTACCAATACTCTTACGAACATTATCGACAGAGACTCTCAGTCTCAAGTGTTGCAGAACCGAGCTCCTAATGCAATGCATCTTCGAGTACAACTGTTATAAACAACCACGAATCGAAACGATGAATAACACCATTGATATGGAAAGGCAGGAATCAAATTCATGTTTCAGACACCGAGATTCAAATTCCAAATATACGAAACACCAAACCGAGAGCTCTTACTGAACACAGACAGAAGGCATACCTGGGACTCTGCGAGTGAGAAATTTGGATTTTCTAGGTCTTCTTATTCCTCCTCTGGAGAGATAATCGAGAGAGCAGAGTGGAGAGAGAGTATCTGCAGCCTACAAGAAAACCTACTTGGGCTGACAATATATTATTGGGCCTTTATAAGAAGGCTCCATTGGCCTTTTTGGGATACGTATGTTGTACTGTTGTTCTTGGGACTTCCGGGGTTTTGGGTAGGGTTTTTCTAGTTTTGGATTGGGAATTTTTAGGTTTTGAGTTTTAGGGTTTAGAGATATAGAAACCGATTTGGTATCTTTGAATTTAGGTTCGGTTTTGGTTCAGAATTTTTCAGGTTCTGATTGGTTTTTGGGTTGTACATCATGAAACCCGAACGATTTTTGACAGAGATCTGATTTCATAGGCATTGTACAGAAATAAACGTGTAAAATAAAAAGATTAGTACTAGACTACTAGGAAGGAAACCGAACAACAAGAACATAAAGCAACAACAAAAAACCCCAAATTCTGGTGATTTTAATTCGATAAGTCATAAATCTTTCAGTCGATTCGGTCATATAATGGATGTTCACTGTTCAAATAAATGTTTTTTCTTAAATCACCATTATACATGATCTTTTGCAAATGAGAATAAATTCTGGTGTCAATGCTAAACTATAGAGAAAAACCCAAAAGTTTTACTTGCAGCGGTGCAATTTTCGTGCTGAGTGTTTGTATCATCAGCTCAACCTACTGCGACGACGCCTTATCTCACCTAACAACTTTGTGGGTGTTACGTTTTATGTCACGAGTCTCTTACATTCAGTTGTTAGGGAATACTTGTAGGAATTAAATGGTATCCACTTATAAATCTTCACCCGAATAAATATGCTCTTCAACTGTTTATGGTGTTACCTTTTCTTAGGTGAGTAGTGCCTTTTTATTCGTCCCCATATATTTTTTTGGGTGATTTTCATTATTGGTGCATAGCATTAGAGATTGCATTTGAAGTCGTGGATATTAGAGCATCTGCTCTTGTAGCGCAAAGACCTAATGAGAAAGTTACATGTTTGACATAATCCTTTTTCACTAAAATTATATAAAAATATTTTGTTTTTGGTAGAGATCTGACTTCATAAACTTTGAACATAAATATACTTGTGGAATGAAAAGACGAGTATATTGAGAGAAGAAACCGAACAGCAACGACAGAAAGCAATGACAAAAATCCAGGCGATTTTAATTCAACAAGTCAAAAATCTATCAGGCTTCTAAGTCATATAGTGGGTGGTGTTCACTGTTCAAATAAATGTTCTTTTTAAGTAACCATTATACATGATCTTCAACTGCTGCCGTCAATGGTAAACTATAGAGGCAAAACGCTAAAGTTTTACAAAATTGATCAATCTCACTTAAGAAGACTCGTTTATCCATTTCTACCGCAATGAAAAGATGAACCTAACCGTGATTGAAGGAATGGAAAATCTGTTAGATAATTTTTAACTTGAAAAGGAAGCTGTTTCAAGGATAAGAATATCCAACAAATGATAAAATAAGGTTTAGATATAGGTTTGAGATCTAGATAAGTTTTTGTAATCCTAGTAGAATTGAGAGAAACTAATTTCTATATACACTAAAGAGCTGATGAAAAGTTGTTCCATAAGACTAGAAAGAGATTTAGTTTTGAGAATTTTCAAAATCTAATAAAGAAAAGTTGTTCTTTGTAATTCAAAAGTCTATACATTATCGTGAAAACCGTCATCTCGAAATCATTGTTGACAGACTCAAACGATCAGAAACATGGTTCTTCTTCTTTCTCTATCATTGCTTCAAGAGAAAGCAAACGAAGAGAGTCTCTTTCTCGATCAGAAACATGGTTCTTCTTCTTTCTCTATAGACTTTAGAATTATAAAGAACAACTTTTCTTTATTAGATTTTGAAAATTCTCAGAACTAAATCTCTTTCTATATGGAACAACTTTTCATCAGCTCTTTACTGTATATAGAAATTTTGTTTCTCTTAATTCTACTAGGATTACAAAAACGATCTAGATATCAAACATATATTTAAACCTATACGCCTTTTGTATTTTGAAATGTAGTATCACTTTTAAATGTGGTATGTTGAAAGAAACTATATCTTACAATGGTGGATTTCTTTTACAAAGGAAATGATATTAATTTGATGATGTCGAGGTGAACGGGGATGCCTGCTTTTGATTTTCAGGACAGCATTGATTCCGATATCTTCATGCTTATGCTTTTGATCCCTTCTCCTTTTCAGGTAAAGCTTGGAGAGCTAGAAGCTAAACTTATGGAGTACAAGCTCGTCCTCGAGAAGGTAATATGTTTTCATTTTACTAAAACCACACTGTTATATATATATGCTACGTTGCCTTATTACACATAGAGCCCATCGACAACTTAACTTGCTATGAAGCATGGATTCTCTCTCTGCACCAGGTTCAGAATGAGATTTGAAGGACAAGAATTCCCAAACCCTCATCAAAGTCCTGACTTGTCTCCATTGTTCGGTGTTAATCAAAGAGTCTCTAAAGACATGATTTGTGTCTTTTATCTCAGCTAAACATTTCATCTGATACATTACTAGGGGGTCTTGTGCCAAAAATACACACATGATTCAAACATCGTATCATATGTTCTTTAATTACACTGTGAAACATGAAAAACAATGTTAGAGAGAGAGAGAGAGAGAGACTCAACTCGGTTCTGTGACTGAAGCGCCAGCTAAACAAGCGAGCACTATAAAAACAAATGCCTTTCACAAGAATTATCTTCGAGAGTCTTTTTGTTTGAAATGTTGTTTTGTTTGAAATGTTGTCACCACGCAGCTTGCTTATGATCTTGAACTGTGGCCCTGTAACCTGATCTTCCCTGAGGTGTAGACACGGAAGCCATTTGGTCGAGGAAACAAGTTTGATACGTTTGTGTATATTGGTGGAAGTGTGGCTTGACGAAACAAGTGTTTTCAAGGTCTGGAATTGCGTGGAGTTGGGAAGGAAGATCGATTTCCAACTCTACGCTTTTCCAACTCTTGGACCCTGCCTTAAATTTTGGCCATTGCTAAATTCTGGCATCTCTTATACAAGCCATCCTTTAAAGTTTTGTGATCTCCTTCAAATCTCTTCTATGTCAATACTATCTTCCAAATTAAACTTATGTATTCTGCTTTTAATGCTGGGTAGTAACAAGTTATACATCTTGTTTGGAGTGCATAACACATTTTTCGATTTTATTTGTTCGTCAACATCTTGTCCGGAGTTCAATAATACGGATCACCTAGGTAGGATTAAGCTCTATTGATTAAATAATATCAAATGTTATTCTAATAAAGTAAGACACATGATGGAACTGACTATCCTCCACTAATCATTATCCTTACTAGGAAGTAAGGCTTATTTTCTTATCCATGAAGGTAGGAACTGACTTCGATTCAGCTCCCAGAATGTTGGAAGTCTCCTTGAAGTCAGCCTCATGGTCTTCCTTCTTCCCTTCATTCCATTGTTCCTTACACCACATAATGTATGACGATGATGGTCGCTTTGTCTCAGGACAATCCCTTTTTTCTTCTTCTTATTCATATTTTCTGGCTCAACGTGTGTGAGAGATTGGCCGCAAGCCAAAGTCTGAAAAGCAACACAAAACACTCTTTGCATCAATATCCTGAAACCAAACTAGTTGTATATAACAGCAAACAAAGAATTGTGCTAAATTCATAGACGAAAACCCATTTAATGGATCACTCAGTAAAATTGAAATTCACTTGTATTGTGTCCAAGTATTTCCAGCAACCATATCACTCACACATGGATACTAAATTACTAATCTTAACGAAACTCCTATCAAACTATCAAATGATCAGATACATATACGAAATCAGCAGATAACCAAATATATTGCAACTTAATCTAAGAATATCGAAAGCCAAAACTAGATCTAGAATTCGACTATGAAGCCAATAGCGGAGAAGAACGGAGAACAGAGGAAGACACGGCAGGTGGAGGAGAACGGATGAAGATACGGCGAAGGAGGAGCAGAACGGATGAAGATACGGCGAAGGAGAACTCGATTCTCGCCGTCGTGTGTAGAGATGGAGAGAAGATGTCGATAAAACTTAAATGTCAGGTTTTTGTTTGATTTTTTTTTTTTTTTTGACATTTTTAGTTTTTTGGTTTTAAAACGAAAAATATATAAACGAAATTATTATCAATTTAATTTTGGGAGCAAATTGCTGTCCAAAACAAATGCGTACAAAAACAGTATAAGTGGATAAGAGAAAGCTGTTTTTTGGGGTAAATTGATAATTTTTTCTTATTATTTTTTACCAAAAAAGAGGATACACACGCTGATCCTCTATTTAGAAGTTAGAAGTAGAACTAGTGAAAAAATGGATAAACTAAAAAAAGATTGACTTGTAAACCAAATATTCTAATAAATTAAACCTTATTATGTAAATAGAGAAGATTCCTAGTGATGTCTTTTCTTTTAATATATTAGGGATAATTGGACCGGTAGATTAGTGATTGATATATATTATGAATGAAAAGTAAGCGTATGAAAGTTGGTAATTATTTGGACGCACAAGGAATGCCATCTTCCACTTGGTGATGGATTATTTTAATATATGAAAGCAAATATATGGACATAAATATTGTGGGATGCCAATCTTTATCGTCATCAACAACCATTTCCCCATGTTCCTCCCCACTTTGATTCCCCCAAGCTTTTACAAAAAATTTCATTTTAGTAAAGCTCAACGTTAGACCAAAAAAAAAAAAGTATATCTCAACGTAATTATTGTCTATAAAATAACATGTTGCATCTTTCATAGTTAGCTGATTAATAATCATCCATGCTTTGCACTTTGTTCGATTAAAATTTATGTCTAATATAATATGCTGATGAGTTATCTAATTGTTAATATAAAACTAAACTGACATTTTTTTAACAAAAAAATATAACTAAACTGACCTTTCAAAACGAATCCAAAAATGAGTTATGATGAATTTGGTCTAGGATTAGAAAAAGATCAGGATAAATCCGTAATTAAAACACGGATAATTCGTTAATCAAATAAAATAATCGAGAACCCCCATGTCTTATTCATGATAGATTTGGAAAATCAAAATTGTCTATACATAGAAAAGAAAAGGGCCAAAGATTTTTTTAACTTATGCGGTAAAAAGGCGCACGCAGAGACAGACATTGGTAGACTACAAACAAACCGTCGGTTATTAATTATATTATTACAGCGCGAAGAGAGAGAGATGAAAAAGACGAAAATGCCATCGTCTCTTTAAAAGGGGAAGAAGAGTAGCCAAACATTCCATATAAAAACAAAACGTAAGAAGGAGCTTCTTTTTTTCTTTCAGCGAATCCCATTTTCCTTCTCTTCTCTGCTGCACAAACTCCATCACCAATTTTCTTGCCCCTTGTTTTTTTTTGTTTTTTTTCCTAATTAAACAGTTAATTTTTTATTGGACGAAAATCAAAAAAAAAAAAGAAAAAACAAGAGGACCTCTCGCCCTCTTGTTATAAGCTTCCTCTCCAATCTGTAGATTGCAATCTCGCTTTTTTTTTTTTTCTCTTCTCCGTTTTCTTCAACTTCGGTATTTGTAGATTCTCTCTCGAACTCGTCTTCTTTTTTTCTCTTATGGGTTTTTGATTTCTTCTTTCAAACTTTGATCTTTTTGATCGACCCACATGTGTGTGTCTTTTTGCAGGAATCCAGGATCGTGCGGGTCGATCGGTTCATAGTCACCGATCAAGACCCAGCTGTTCTTATTCATCCTATTTTATTCCCGTAAGGTTTGTTTCGATTCGATCCTCTTCTCTTCTCTTCTCTTCATCCGCATTTTTTTGGTTTTTGAAACAGATGATGTTTGAAGTTAGATCGATGAGATGTATATATACTAGGCGATAAAAGATTTCGTTTTTTTTTTTTTTTATCAGAATGGAAATGGAATCATGTAAGCTGTTCATCGGTGGGATTTCCTGGGAGACGAGCGAGGATCGCCTTCGCGAGTATTTCCAGAGTTTTGGTGAGGTTTTAGAGGCTGTGATCATGAAGGATCGAGCCACTGGTCGTGCTCGTGGATTTGGTTTCCTTGTCTTCGCTGACCCCAATGTCGCTGAGAGAGTCGTCTTGCTCAGACACATTATTGATGGTAAAATTGTAAGTTTCCATCAGTGAGGTTGCTTCCAATGTCAATTTGCTGCCTTTTTGAATGATTTAGCGGTTGCTGCTCCTCAAAGCAAAGCGAGCATGTCTCTCTCTCTCTGATATTTATATATATATTCTCCATGATCAACACAGGTTGAGGCAAAGAAGGCAGTCCCAAGAGATGATCACGGAGTGTCGAACAAAAGTAACAGCAGCCTCCAGGGATCACCTGGCCCAGCTAACTGCAGGAAGATATTTGTGGGAGGTTTGGCTTCATCGGTGACAGAGGCTGAGTTCAACAAGTACTTTGCTCAGTTTGGGATGATCACTGACGTTGTGGTCATGTATGACCACAGAACCCAGCGGCCGAGAGGCTTTGGGTTTATCTCTTACGACTCAGAGGACGCTGTAGACAAAGTGCTGCAGAGGACATTCCACGAGCTCAATGGCAAGATGGTGGAGGTCAAACTCGCCGTTCCTAAGGAGATGGCCCTGACCCCAATCCGGAACCAGATGAATGTAAATAGCTTCGCGAGTAGTAGAGTCGGTGCATTGCTGGATTACACCCAAGGATTCACCCAGAGTCCAGTCTCCGCTTATGGAGTGAAACCTGAGGTTAGGTACAGTCCAGCAGTAGGTCATAGGGGTGGATTCTCACCGTTTGGACATGGGTATGGAATCGAGCTGAACTTTGAGCCAAGCCAGACTCAGAACTATGGATCTTCTGTTTCCAGTGGAGGCTTTGGACGTCCTTTTAGCCCTGGATATGGTGCGGGTCTTAACAGGTACGCCAACAAGATGGAGACGGGAGGAGGAGCTGGTGTTGGGAACGGTTCTGTGCTAAATGCAGCAACGAAGAACCATTTATGGGGCAATGGTGGTCTTGGTTACATGTCAAACTCTCCGATATCCAGAAGCTCTTTCAATGGAAACTCTGGAATGTCTTCTTCACTAGGCAGCATCGGAGACAACTGGGGAGCATCTGGACGTGGACGCAGCAGCTACCGCGGTGAGGGAGGAGGAGTCACAGGATTAGAAGCAATGAGAGGAGGTCATGTTGGTGGTTACAGCAGTGGCTTGGAGACAGACTCTCTGTACAGTGATTCGACTTGGTTTTCACTGCCTGCAAAGGCGGATGAAAGATTGGGAATGGGAGCATTGGACTTCATGTCTAGAGGACCAGCTGGATACATCAACAGGCAACCAAACGGAGGTACGAATAGTGATCACTGAACACCATTTTTTTGATTGAACATTTGTGTTTTTTTTTTTTTTTTTTGGGAACATCTGATGAATCATGTGGAAATGGTGTTGTTGCAGGAATTGCAGCTTAGGGAAGTGAGAAATCCATTCCATGGAGATCAGATGATGATTTGGCTATTTTACAGAAGAGAGTTTTTAGAAGAGGGAAAAAAAAATTAAAACTTATTTGTTCCAAAAAAGCTTAAAGCTTTTGTTTCACCTTTTTTTTTCTTTTCTTTTTACTATTTTGATTGTTGTTAATGTTATAGTTTTTTTTTTTTTAATTTTGAACCTTTTTTTTCTAATTTTGGGGTTTTGTTTCTTTTATCTTAAAAGAGAGAGAAAAAATGTAAACTGAGTTATAAAGAGACAAAGAAGTGTATTACGTTCTTGTCTTTCTCCCTTTGCTATATAAATCAAGAAAGATATTGACATATTCAAACATGGATACGAATTGAATAAAGAGCGCAGTAAATGTATTGCCTAGAATGTAGGCAACGGTGTGTGAAGGCGACATGTGGCAAACATGTGGATGATGATAAGCCAAGAGGACAAAAAGCAATCCCATCATCCCATCACAATAATCATCCATTTATGGTGAAGTGGACCAAAAGAGAGAGAGAAGCGAGTGTTACAGTCCTCAAAATAGAGACGAAACATCCAAATCCCACAAGAGCTTCAAGACTTCACTGGAAACGCCACCATTCGTCCCCACACTTGTCTATAAGGTTTACGAATCCCACAAGACTCTCTCTCTCTCTCTCTCAGAGCAAACACAGAAGCAGTAAAGATGCGTTTGCTAGTAGCGCAAGTAGCTGCAGCAGCTTCACCATTGTCCTCTGCTTCTCCAGCATGTAACTCCCATAGTTGCAGATGGAAGCCTTACTCCAACTCTACTGACTTCCAAGCAAACGCATCCGTCCTTCTCATCCTTCTCTTCTCTGCTCTCGTCTGTGCTCTCTCTCTCTACGCTGCGATCCGTTGCTTCCTCCGGCCAGCTCGCGAGACTGGCGACGATGAACACAAGCCTGATCCCGAGGCTGATGTTTCATCCACCGTACCAACTCCTACGCTTGTCTACTCCCCCGACCTTGAGCTCGCAGGTGCTGAAGCAGAGTGTGCCATTTGCTTGTCGGAATTCGAGCAAGGTGAGAGTATCCAAGTGCTGGAGAAATGTCACCATGGGTTTCATGTCAAATGCATCCACAAGTGGCTCTCTTCCCGCTCCTCCTGTCCTACTTGCCGGACTTCTATCTTCTCACAACACAGCTTAGACTCTCTACCATCCACAGAAGCTCCTTCAAGCCAGATCAATGCTTAGCTTAACTTTCCTCAATTCTTCTCCCAGTTTTTTTTTTTTTTTTTTTAATCAAAAGCTTAGACTTGTATCACGTTTTGCTTGAGATTATCCTGTTGCTGTTCTGTATTATAAAACACACACAACCAGACAGTAATGCTCACTACTTGTATCATGAATCAGATTATATATATATTATCGCCAGACAATGAAATAAGCTATAACGAATCCAAAATAGTAATTGTTACTTGAGGAAACACTAAAGATCAAAGTTACGAGTTCTTGACAAGAGATTTACAAGGAAAAAAAAAAAACATGGTACGAGCACTGTGTTAAATGAATTTCTGGACCGGAGGCTTTCACAAGATTACTGAATGATTTTCAGCAAGAATCAAGAATCAAGAATGCTCACTCAATGTAAGTGAACTTGATCGATCACCATCTGGAATCTCTGCATCCATATCTCTTCATCAGTAACATCTATCGGCACCAAATTCTACAGAAAACCCAAATTCCCCAAATGAAAGCTGTTTTTTCAATTTCTTAGGATTCGATTAGGGCTCATTTGGAACTAGGCCGACTAACGGGCCCATAAAGGCGTAATTCAGCCCAATTAAAACCAATAAATCCATCGCTAGAGAGAGACACGTGTCACTCGCGTTAACACTTTTCACTCCCAAAAACAGCCCTTACATCGTCGTTTTGGGAGGATGAGTCAGGAAATGCCAAACCAGTTCGCCGGCAGCTCCGGCGTAAACAACTTTCCACCTATCCGTACGTCTTCTTCTTTCATATTCATTTCTGATAAAAATCGAATCTTTTTTGTTAATATCTCTCTCTATCAAGTACCTGATCTCTGATTTTGGTGTTTTTTTTTTTTTTTTTTTTTTTTTTTTTTTTTTTTTTTGTTGTTGTTAGTAGCGACGAACCAATTCCAGAGAAACGGTAGTGAGGCGGTGTACAAAGTTTCGGAGACGAAGAACGCGTGCGTGGTGCGATTGGACATGCCAGGCTGTCCAGATTCAGACCTCGTCTGCTGGATCGAAGGCATTGACGTCCACTTCTTCGCCGACGAACCAGCCATGCCTGAATACGACCACGCCGGACGCAAATACGGAGGCACCATGGTTTTCAACCCAGAGACTTACAACGTCAAGAACGCAGAGGCTAAGTTTCTCAATGGAGTGCTTTGGATCAGCGATTCAGCGTCCCAAAGATCCCAGGCAGAAACGCCAATATTAATGTCATTGAGCAGACGATTTACAAGTAAGATTAAAAGAGCCAACTTTATTTGAGTCGTACTCGTTAATGATGTCTAGGGTTTATGGTATAGACTCTTGACTCTTTTCTATCACCTTTTTTCTTTTTTCTTTAATGAAAGGGTCGACTTTGTTGCAGCTGGTTTATGTTGATCTTAATTGGTTTAATGAGCTTAAAATTTCTTGTACTCTATATCGTCTGATTGATTAATTAATGTCATCAAAACGTTTCCTTGAGCCTGTAGCGAGGTAACATAATTAGGGTGTTTCAGGTAAAAGGAACAAACTTTGAATAGCATTCAAACAAACATCAAAAATGGTTGAAAACTTTGAAACAGAGAAGTTGGTGCCAAAATTAAAAAAAAGGAGACTTTCCATTGAATTGCATGTCAAAATTAAATAGAGGTAGTAAAAAAGATTAACAGCTCACATATAGTCACATTTTCCCAGTTTTACACGAAAGAGTATCGCTGACGTCAGCATCTGAGGTAACAATTCAAAAGTGAAAGAAAGTTGCACTTAAAAACAAAATTAAAAAGGTGAGAAAATTTCGAAAGTGACATAAAGCTACGAAAGACCAGTCAAAAATATTGATTTCTCTCAACGGTTAAAAGAGCGCTGATTCGTTTGTAATTTTGAAGAGTTTGCTCCGTTTGTAATTTTGCCAAAAAAAAATGATTCGTTTATAAAAAGAAGCCAGTTGTAGTGCCACGTCAGGGGCATTGGTCATACCTCCTGCCTCGTTTATATATTAATTCATCAACAACAAAAGCTCCATTTTTTACGCGAAAGAGAGAGAAAGAGAGGGAGAGAGAAAGAAAGAGAAAATACAGAGAAAGAAGAGAGATGGGTGGGTTCAGATGCATCGACATTTCGACACTTCCTTCCGATGGAGGTCTCTTTACTTCTCCTCAGTCTCCCTTTACTTTGTTTTTTTTTTTCATTTTCCATGGATATCGATTTCTTCTTATCTAAAGACACGTTTTCTTTCTCCAAAACAATTTTTTTCCCCTACAAAGTTGCACAAAAAAGCGCCTTTCTCCCATAGAGATTTTCTTTAACATACAAAGTTTGCATTTTTGTAAATAATCTGGGAAAATAAAGTTTCCTTCTTGAAAAATAAGCTCGGTTAGCTCTTTCATGTCCTTTTGGTAGTGTCTTCTTCGTTTCTCTGTATGCCTTTTTTTCCTTGCGACTAATAAAGCATCAGACTTTCTCCTTCTTACGTTTTTCCTTTGTTTACAACTTCTCTGTTTTCTCCACTGCACTGAAACAGATGGTTTCTACGCAACCAACAACCAGTTCCAGAAATCGGGTCCAAAGGGTTTCATCGAAGTGAAGGTTCTGGAGAACGACAATCTCTATGTGCGCGTCGACTTGCCCGGTGTTCCAGACGACGGCATCCACCACAGAGTCGACGCCGTGAGGCAAAAGGTTGTGTTTTTCTCCGGCGTAACTTTCAACGACGGCTACGAGAAGCAAGGCGTTCGCGAGTACTCTGGAACTGCCGGTCTGGGCTGTGACTGCTGCGAGATCACGGGAGTGGATGCCAAGATGAAAGATGGAGTCTTGAGGATGATTGTCTCAAGGGTCAAGGTGAAAGACCACGAGAACAAGTGTACTCTCACTGTGCCTCCTTTCACAGGTTCGAATCCATATTCCTCTCCCAAAAAAAAAAAGAGACCTTTAATTTTGCATATCCACTTACTGTGAATGCTCTGTTTTTGCTGACAGGTAAGTCTGGAAGACGCGTGGAGGACCATCCGTTTGTGGTGAGAGGTCGTAAAGGAGCATTCGTTGGAGAATCAACAGCCGATGGAGGTCTGTTCTTCGCAGTGGATATGCCAGGTGTTAGTAATGGTGATGATGTCGAAATCCTTGCAAATGAGTTTGAAGTTAGATTCAAAGCTGAGATCAAGAACGTGGGTGAGCACGATGAGAGTGGCCGTCTTTACCTGGGACGCGTCGACGCTTCTGATTCTTCCTCTTCGCCTGATCTTTTGAGCCACTCCATCACTGCTGTTGTAAACTTTGGAATTCTCAAGATCCTCCTTAAACCTCGTGGCAACACCAGCACCAACAAGGAGTAATCATCTATCACTCTCTCTGTACTGTGTTTTCATTTCACAGATCTATCTTTCTATTAGACTCTTGTGTGTTTTAAGTTGAGACAATTATGTGTTTTAAGTTGAGACAAGTATGTGTGACTTCCGCTTTTGCTTTTGCGTTGTTTGTTTTTACAATCTGAGCTTTTTGTTCTATTAGCTGATTGAACGTCCAAGTTAAGTTAAAACATCAGACTGGTGACGATTTCCCAAAACCCTTAAGCTCATATATCTTCGCTAAATGATTTCTTCTAATTTCCGGATCATCAATTTGTATATATGTTGTGTGTCGCTTCTACATACTCTCTCGCTCTATTGATCTTCAAGCCAATGTAATTAACCACAATCCTCACCCTCGAACAATACCCTTCATAGTTTTCTTCTATATCATCTAATCTCAAAAAACCGTTTCTTTGAGCCAATAGCGAAATTTTTAAGGGGTGGTGTTTGAAGAAAGGTGCAAACTTTTAAATTTTCATAAAAAAGAAAAAACAGATAAACATGCGAAAACGGTTTTTGGGTTGCATCGTGATGGCCGGGAAAAAGAGAAAAGTTGTACAAAATTAAAAAGGAGACGACGCATCGCATTTAAAATATTTGTGAAAATAAACAGAGGATGTAAATTAAAGACAGGTTATATAAGTTCACCCAAAAAGCATCAGTGACGTCAGCGTCGTCCATGCTTAATTAGTTCTCCTGTAAAATGAAGAGATTGCCTCATCAACATATTTTGTCGCATTTTGAAATTTATGGAAGGAGAGCTATGGAAGGAGAGCTAGTACTAGAGTAGACAGCTCAGCTGACGTCATCGTACTTACTCTCCCATTCCTTTTCACGGTGTTTTTCAACTGTGGTTAAAAGTTAAACAAGATGAGGGAACTGATGAGACACAGAGGTAAGCAAAGACCCAATAAAATTTNCTTTTTTTTTTTTTTTTTTTTTTTGTGTTAAAGGATTTTGGCTTTCTCATCACGCCTCGAAAAAGAAGAATACTTTTTGTGATCGTTGGGAAAAGAAGCTAGCTCTAGTGCCACGTCATAGATGGTGTTGTACCCTTTACTCGTCGTGCACTCTCTCATTTACCAATTTTCTGAATGAATCCACAAGAAGAAAATGCATACGCTATTTATTGAAAAGCCTGTTTTTCTAAAGTCATCCAGCTCAGCAGTAACGAGGTCTTTCCTTGCCAGCTCAGCATAAGCTGAGAAGAAAGAGATCTGCAATAATTCCTCTTGTAACACCCATCGTCTCCAAGTATGGTTGAACTTGTAGGAGAATCTCTCTAATCTGAATTAGTAGACAGTTTCTTAGCACCTTTGTGCATAATGCATACACATTTTTGATGTTTGATGTAGCAGCGGTCCTCTGGAATATGTTCAGGAAGGCTTGTAACAGAAACACAAATCTAAAATATGTAAAACTCTTGTCTGTAACAGCAGGTCATGTACCAGTAGAAATCCCTTCCAACATGTGAGTTTTTGTACAATCTTCTCATACATGACTTGTTTCCCATGATTTTCATCAATCTTTGTTATCCGAAGCATCCCAGACAAGCATCGCGTTGGACCTGTAGCAGCTGTAGTTGCTCTGCAATTTCTGTTACCTTGCAACAATCTCCAGACATAATACAAATTCTCCAACCAATTCAGCCAACTGTATAAACCGAGACAAACTTACTGCAGTGGCTTGTGCTTCCAACATTGCCATAACGAAAAGGATTCTCTGTGCCACACTTTCCAAGTGAAACAAGAGAAGGTTCAGTGTCAAGATGTCCAATATCTTTTGTACACATATCCTCAGTTTAAACTTGAACAGACACGACCCATTTATATAAAAGTGTCCCTTTCCATGATGATGTTGTTCATTTTGGCTCCCAAACAACACCCCAACAACGTTTACTAAATCTCCTTGTCGTTGAAAGGAATAGAGCAACATAGATTCCCTTCCACATCTTCCATACTCATTCTGATGCGATCATGGATGAGGAAAATTCGGACATGGACCAGGAGGGACAAGAAGAGCCGGGAAAGCTTGTAGCTGCGGAGCAGCTTGAACCTGAGGAAGCATTTGCCATACCAACTGGCCCGGTCACCCGTTCACAAAACAAAGCACTGAACCAAACAATTTGGAAAGTCCTTGGCCGTTTGAGTCGGCAAGAGGTTAAGCCAACCACACTGGTTTGCTTAACGGCCCAACCACCTGGATAAAGAGGCACGTGTGGCTTGTGTACTCTTTTTCCCTTGTCAGGTTTTTGTCCCTTTGGGTTTTTCTTGACAAGGTTTTTAACGAGGCCCAAGTCACACTTCATATCTCTTCTTTGTTCTTGTTGGCTCGGCCAGGCCCGTTACATTTGAATCTCAATCCGCGCCATCAGTCAAACAAGGTCGATTTATTTCAGTCTTTGTTCATTTATGTTTTGTGTTGTTTCCGAGCTCATTAACTCTCCTTCTCTCTCTCTCGTTTTCTCTTATGTAAACTGAAACCATCTCTTTTGTTTTCTTTATCAAACATTTTATTTCTCAAACTCTTTTCACTTGTTTGATCAATCTTTCTTGGTGTGTAATATCAGAGAAATCCTTCTTCACTTGTTGTGTGTAATATCAACACGTCGAGGAGAGTCCTCTTCACTGGTTGTGCGTAATATCAATCCGTTGAGAGGAGGTGTTAAGGATTCAATCCGCAAGGTCCTTAGTATAAACCAATCGATCCATCATTCGATCATCCATCAGTTCCTTGTGTTCCAATCCGTTTCATCACTTAACCTCAAGGCCGATCCAATCCGGGATCACATCAGGTGGTATCAGAGCACCTTGAAGCTAAGTGTTATCATTTCTACGATTTTGTTCATGTTTGGCTGTTCATCTTCTTATCTGAAAAATCGTAGATCTTAAATCATGTCCTTTCTTTGTTGTTGTGCGTTTGATCATTTCATTGCTTCTATCATCATATCATTCACTTTCGATGCAGGATTGTTCATCAAAGTGTCATTTTGATCATTTTAGAAACAACCGTTCATCTTCCATTTGCATTCATCATTGATCCTTATATCAAAACTCATTTGCATATTTGTTCCAAGCATTCTAGTGGTATCCGCTTGATCGTTTGCTTCCAGTTTAGTCATTCTGATTTCTCATAATTTTAAAATTATTATCATACACCATTTTTGTTCATTTTCGCATTGATCTCTCATCTGCTAAGTGTTTGCATCAATTTAAAATTGTGGCATAATATTTCGGATTTGTTGCAAGTTTATTTTGAACTTTTGGCTGCCGTGATCTGTCTTAATTTTTAGGCATCATGGTGATCGAGAATGAAGAAGAGGCGACAAGCCGTGAGTCACCATCCAACCCCAATGGAGCCCTGCTTGAGCAGATCAGAAAAATGATGGTGGCAGAGTTTGATTGGAGAGAACAAATCCGGGAAGGCAAGCGGAAGGAACCAAGGGATCCATTCAATATCTCTGAAGGGGAAAGGATTGATCCTGATGTGTCAAAAGGACTGGCCGATGAAAAATCTCAAACCTACTACGGTAGCGCCATGCATGTATCTCATTCCAGCCGACGCCGCTCTAGGAGATTTCGTGAAGAACCGGACCGAATGGTGGAAAATCTAGGAGGGTACAATATGAGACCGTTCTATGGCCGAAACAACCCAGACGAATACCTGGACTGGGAGAAGAAGTGCGAGTTTAACTTTAACTTGCATAACATTGTCAACATGAACCGGGTCAAGCTAGCCGTGTCTGGGTTCAATGACTACACCCTAAGGTGGTGGGAACAGGTTGTGACGGCAAGACAAAACGGAGGAGCCTATGAGGTCTCTACCTGGGAAGAAATGAAAAGACTCACGAGGCACCGGTTTGTTCCTAGCCATTACCAACAGGAACTGCACTCTAAACTTCGAAGGCTCACTCAGGGTTCCAAAACCGTGGAGGAATATTTCCAGGAGATGGAAGTGATGTTACTTCGCGCCAATGTGATTGAGGATAGAGAGGCCACTATGTCCCGATTCCTTGGAGGCTTGAACCGTGAGATACAAGATATTTTTGAGATGCAAAATTGTGTGGGATTGGAAGCTATGCTGCACAAAGCCGTCCTGGCTGAACAACAGTTAAAGTGAAGATCAACCACTCGTTTTAACACCAATCAGCGCCGACCATCCATTAACCGCGACCCTAAGCCGTTCTAACCAAAGTCGGAGCCAAAACCTTCAGTTACTAGTCAGGAAAAGAGCATACCATAGAGAACTCCACCCACCAGAACCCGTGAGCTTAAGTGTTTCAGATGTCAGGGATATGGACATTATGCTACTGACTGTCATAACAAGAAGGTTATCATCATCCGTGACAATGGGGACATTGAGTCTGAAGAAGAACTTGAGCCAGAAAAAGAGCTTGAACCAGAAGATTATGAAGCCGCACCAGTCATGGGAAAGCTCTTGGTCGCTCGACGTATCTTGAGTATTCAGCTCCGATCAGAGAAAAATGAGCAACGGGAAAACCTCTTTCACTCCCGCTGCTTAGTTCAAAACAAAGTGTGCAGTCTGATAATTGATGGAGGGAGTTGCACTAATGTTGCGAGTGAAAACATGGTAGAAAAATTGGGTCTCCAGACTGAGAAGCATCCCAAACCTTATCAGTTACAGTGGCTGAATGAAACCGGGGAGATGAGTGTCAAAGAGCAAGTGGTTGTGCCTCTATCTATCGGCCACTACAAAGATGAAATTCTTTGTGATGTATTGCCCATGGACGCCGGTCATATCATTCTAGGGAGGCCTTGGCAATCCGACAGGCGTGTGATTTATGATGGCTTCACCAACCGATATACTTTGCTCCATGAAGGCCGGAAAACCACATTGATTCCTTTGAGTCCGCAGGAAGTTTATGAGGACCAGCTTCAGCTTGCTGGCAGAAAAGTTAAGCCGACCAAACCAAAGAACTTCCTTGCAAAAACTAAGCAGGTTAAAGGTTCCATAAACTCTTATAAACCTTATCTTTAATTTATTTTTAAAGATAAACTGATTGGTTTTACTAACCATGCACCGGAGATTCCGAGTGAACTATCTAAGCTTTTGCAGGATTTTAATGATATTTTTCCAGAAGATAGTCCACCAGGTTTGCCTCATGTCCGAGGCATTGAGCATCAAATCGATTTTGTCCCTGGTTCCACTCTACCAAACAGGCCGGCTTACCGAACCAATCCTGTTCAGACCAAGGAGCTTCAACGTCAAGTGGATGAACTCATGGAAAAAGGGCACATTAGAGAAAGCATGAGTCCTTGTGCTGTCCCTGTTCTTCTTGTACCTAAGAATGATGGAAGCTGGAGGATGTGTGTCGATTGCAGAGCCATCAATAACATCACTGTAAAGTATCGACATCATATCCCTAGACTTGATGACATGTTAGATGAATTGCATGGGTCTTGCATTTTTTCTAAAATTGATCTTAAAAGTGGTTATCACCAGATTCGCATGAAAGAAGGTGATGAATGGAAAACTGCATTCAAAACTAAACACAGTCTTTATGAGTGGCTTGTTATGCCATTTGGGTTAAACAATGCACCTAGTACATTCATGAGCCTAATGAATCATGTTCTTAGACCATTTATTGGACATTTTGTTGTTGTTTATTTCGATGACATATTGATCTATAGTAAGAACATGAATGAGCACATAGAGCATCTCACTTCTGTCATGCATGTCCTTAGGAAAGAAAAGCTGTTCGCCAACTTTAAGAAATGCACTTTTTGTATGGATAACGTTGTGTTTCTAGGCTTTGTGGTAAGTACAGATGGCATACAGGTTGATGAGGAAAAGGTTGCAACTATCCGGAACTGGCCCAGTCCTAAGACCATTGGAGAGGTCAGGAGCTTTCATGGCTTGGCCGGGTTCTATAGGCGGTTCGTCAAGGATTTCAGCACCATATATAGCCGCACCAATGACCGAGATAATTAAGAAAGAAGTCGGTTCCAAATGGGAGAAGGCGCAGGAGGACGCATTTCAGACTTTCAAGGATCGACTTACTAATGCACCTGTTCTTATGTTGCCTGATTTTATAAAACATTTGAAATTGAGTGTGATGCCTCAGGGATCGGAATAGGGGCTGTGCTTATGCAGGATAAGAAGCCGATCACCTACTTTAGTGAAAAACTTGGAGGGGCCACTCTCAATTATCTGACTTATGACAAGGAGCTTTACGCCTTCGTCCGAGCCTTACAAACGTGGCAGCACTATCTCTGGCCAAAGGAGTTTGTTATTCATACCGATCATGAGTCGCTCAAGCACTTAAAGGGCCAACAAAAACTCAACAAGAGGCATGCTCAGTGGGCTGAATTCATTGAGACATTTTTCTATGTCATAAAATACAATAAAGGTAAGGACAATGTCGTTGTCGACGCATTGTCAAGAAGGTACACTCTTCTCTCAACTCTTGACGCCAAAGTCTTAGGCTTTGAGCAAATCAAAGAACTATATGCTTCTGATGCTGATTTTGCTGATGTTTATCAAGCTTTTTCTAAATTTGCTTCTGGTCGTTATGTGAGACAAGATGGGTTTCTCTTCTTTGAAAACCGTCTTTGTGTGCCTAATTGCTCTTTGAGAGACTTTTTTGTCAGGAAAGGCCATGGAGGAGGCTTGATGGGACATTTCGGAGTTACTAAGACCATTCAAATCATATGCGACCACTTCCATTGGCCACACATGAAACAGGACGTTGAACGAATATGTGTTAGATGCACCACATGTAAGTTGGCTAAGTCAAAGGTCCAGCCACATGGTTTGTATACTCCTCTCCCTATCGCATCTCAACCGTGGACTGACATTTCTATAAACTTTGTCCTTGGTTTGCCTAGGACTAGAAACAGCAAAGATTCCATCTTTGTGATTGTTGATCGGTTTTCGAAAATGACTCACTTTGTTGCATGTAATAAAACCGATTATGCATCCCATATTGCTGCTTTGTTCTTTAAGGATGTTGTTCAATTGCATGGCATGCCGTGCACCATTGTTTCTGATCGTGATACTAAGTTCCTTAGTTATTTTTGGAAAACTTTGTGGTCGAAGTTAGGCACTAAACTTTTGTTCTCTAATACTTGCCATCCACAAACTGACGGCCAAACTGTAGTTGTTAATCGGACCTTAGGAACCCTGTTGCGTGCATTGCTTAAAAAGAACCTTAAGAACTGGGATGATTGCCACATATAGAATTTGCATATAATCATTCTGTGCATTCAGCCTCTAAGTTCTCACCGTTTGAAGTTGTTTATGGATTTAAACCTCTGTCTCCTTTGGATTTGATGCCTCTTCCTTTAAGTGAAAGATTGAGTATAGATGGAAAGCAAAGGGCATATATGGTGAAGAAGATACATGAGCAGGCAAAGAGAAATATTGAGGAAAAGACAAGACAATATGTCAAGAAAGCCAACAAAGGACGGCGTGAATTGATCTTTGACGCCGGAGACAGTGTGGATCCATCTCCGCAAATAAAGGTTCCCAGCTGAGCGCAAGTCCAAACTGATGCCAAGAGTCGATGGTCCTTTCACGGTCACCAAGCGTATCAACAACAAATCCTACCGAGTTGTCCTCCAAGGTAAGTACGACATTAGTCCGAGTTTTAATGTTGCTGATCTATCTATTTTTTTTGCAGATGAACCAGATTTGAGGACAAATCCTTTTCAAGAGGGAGGGGATGATGCGATCATGGATGAGGAAAGTCCGGAAATGGACCAGGAGGGACAAGAGGAGCCGGGAAAGCTTGTAGCTGCGGAGCAGCTTGAACCTGAGGAAGCATTTGCCATACCAACTGGCCCGGTCACCCGTTCACAAACCAAGGCATTGAACCAAATGATTTGGAAAGTCCTTGGTTGTCAANTTAACGGCCCAACCACCTGGATAAAGAGGCAAGTGTGGCTTGTGTACTCTTTTTCCCTTGTCAGGTTTTTGTCCCTTTGGGTTTTTCTTGACAAGGTTTTTAACGAGGCCCAAGTCACACTTCATATCTCTTCTTTGTTCTTGTTGGCTCGTCCAGGCCCGTTACATTTGAATCTCAATCCGCGCCATCTGTCAAAGAGGGTCGATTTATTTCAGTCTTTGTTCATTTATGTTTTGTGTTGTTTCCGAGC